>JAECMU010122831.1:0-11901 GCA_016106625.1 Dracogyra subfuscus
GTCGTAGTGCCGCTGCAAACTTTATTTGCAACGGCACTTAACTGTCGTATCAAATTTGTCCGAATTTCAAGGGATGTAACAGTTAGGGTGTCATTCAAACTCATCTTTCAGAACATGTTTCTTAAAATAGTTTAATAATTTAAACAACACAATATTACATAACAAGTGTTTAATGATCAATAACTTATAATATATAGCATATAATTGTCAGTGTCCTTTACAAAGTTTGTATGTTTATTTTTGTCATTTTAGGTATATTTATTCCAGGTCCAGTGTAAAGCTTGTATTTAAATTGTATCAATGGCTTTTTTCACACATATTAAAAAAACAAAAACAAAAAACCCCAACCCAACAACAAAACAGTATCTGACATTTACAATAATGTTTCTCTTTTGAAAAACTGAAAATGCTGATACTAGGACTGCACAAGACACTAAAAATATTGAGGGCTGACAACAAAAACTGGCTGTGTCCACTATTTGCGAATATAAAAATAGGGCACTATCCCTAGGGCATTTAACCAAAAAACAAAGAAAAAAGGCATATACATGTAATTTGAAAATTATATGAGTGAATAAATAATTGAGATTGTCTTCTTTATTAGATCTTGTAGAATAATTTATAAATGTTAATATTTTTTTTACAGCCATAACTTTGGACGTAAAAGTTCTGGTTGTCAGCCTTAGATATATATTAGTATAATCACATAACAGTTATTATGTTTGTAAAGAACAAAAGATGATAGTCACTGTGATCTCTTCTACATATTTGTAACATGATGTTTGTGTGCTGTTGTAATAGTGGACTAAAGTGACTTGTACCTTGATGTTTTCACTGATTTAAAGAACAGTTACTAACACCATAGCACCATTAACACTGATATATGAAGAGGAACATTTGCACACACAGTTTGACATTTAGTACATGTTTATGCTGTTAAGTAGTTATGTGATCTCTATATCACAATGTAAACTTTCCATAATACTTGAAATATTTGTTTCCTGACAGTTTGTATAACTGGAGCAGCAGGTTCGACTGTGTATTCACTCAGTTAGTAGTTTAACATAATTGTAACAAGTACATGGTTAGTTAGTTGCTAACATGGTTAATTGGTTTTATGAAGGTTCTTTGATTTGGTTGGGTTTTTTTTCCTTTTTAATCTTAAGTAAATTTCAGCTTATTTGTATTATTATAATTTTCACTAAAGCTAAATTTTATCTGACTTGCTGAAATGTGGCCGTCATTTAACTATGCAGGGCTCGAAGTTAACGATGGCACTGATAACAATTGCCGCCGTTGAGATAACAATTGCCGTAGGCCAGGAGCATAATCGACAGCACTTTTGTATGATGAGTAAAGCTTCTCATTATCTGCCTTTAGCATTTGTACATTTGAAATATGTCTTCATACAGTATAAAATAACCTTTTAGTCATGTTTATTTGCTATAAAAAAAAGATTTAAAAATATTTCCGTAGGCAGGATGAAAATTGACATCTGTGGGCCGTTTAAACCATGGCAATTTTACAGAATTAATGTGGGAGACAAGTTCTTACGTTCGAGTCGTACTATGGTAGAAAATCTCCCAACCATTTTTAAGATCAGTCCAGCTTTTATTTTTAAATGGATGTTAATGGCCAAGGAATTATTACTGCTATTTTGTTTTAAAAGAACAAAATTAATATTATGCAGGTTTGTTTATTAGAGAGGTAATTCCACATCTGTCTTAAAATGCTTTAGGTACAAATGCCTATGTTTACTTCCACGTGATTGATCTGTGATCACTTCCATACAACTGACTTGGAGCTGTGGGACCCCTCTCTACTGGATGAATCGAGGTGTGAGCTTGTGCTGCGTCTCAGGTGACCACTCAGCGACTCAAACCGGATCCCTGGTGATGTCGCCACGTGTGACAGGAACTCGGGACTCTTCATCGGGATGATCAGTGTCCAATAGAGTCCCGGGTATCGAATCAGCATCGAGTTGATGATCTGAATGAACTCGGTTGCAAGTTCCTGTATCGAGGGAAAGTCGGGCCCTCGAACGAACAGTTTGACAGAGTTCACCGTTTTGATCATCAACACTTTATCGTTGTCAGATTCAGCATACACAGAGTCTGACCAGTCGACTCTTTCAAGCACAAGGTCCTGGATGGAAGCTACCATCTTCTCGAAGAGGCTGATTGGAAAGTGAAAGGGAAAACTGTAAACGACAGAAAGTTCTTTATGGTGTGTTTCCACGGTTTCTGACCAAAGGTCTGGTAACTCTATTGTGCTTGAGTGATCTCGGTTGTACCAGGGTATTACCATCAGAGGTCGGCTGTGCAGTCGACATATGGGAACATCGGGCTCAGGAACCGTGTAGCACAGATCCAGCAAGGGAAGTAACTCGAGCAAGTCCTCCAGTGTGTAGTTGTCCATGTTCTGGTAGAACCACAAGCAGTTGAGGAGCGGTCTGCTCACCTGACCTTGTTGCATAAACATTTCTCTTGTCTCCTTAAACTCCTCCTCACTCAAATTGCCTTTGCTGCTGAAGATCTTGTTCATTGGTATTTTCATGAATTCCTGAATATCGTGACGGTAAAGAGCTGCCAGTATGTCCACCAGGATCCGTGGCTTGTGGAAGAGAATCTCGGAGAGCCCAGTGACATCATAGTACCACAGGATTTCACCAATGTCATGCAGATAGTGGATGCATTCCTCCAGGTTTTTGTCTTTGATATTGAAGTCCTTAGCCACTTCCACAACTTCGTCCCAGAGCAAGTAGTTCCCTTTCTGCTGCTTCAGCTTTGCACACAATCTGTGCCAAGGAGGCGGGATTGCTCGCTGAGCACGTGGAAACAGAGATATGTCAATGGCCATATGTTCTAGCTCGTCTACTAGTTGTCGGATGCCCTCTAGGGTGTCTGAACTACTTACAAATGCTATGTTGGGTATCACTTGTATGTAACAGGAAGAAATCTCCTTGAGTTTATTCCTGCGCACTGTGAGTAGTTTGACTGCTGCTTCTTCTGCCTTGTAGTATTTCTTTTCACTGGCAGTTTGTATCTTGGCTAGCTCGGTCTCAACTTCGTTCAGTTCATCATCAACAGTCTTTCTGTACTCTGTGAGCTGTTTTTGCAGTAACTCAGTAACCTCTTCCAAAAGACCCTCACGGTCGTATTCTGATGTGCCTCCCTGTAACTCTGGTATATCCATTAGGTCACACTGGGTGGCTATCACTTTGACTATAGCACCTGGGGCATTGGAATTCAGGACGTTAATCCACTGTCCTAAAGCTTTGTGATAGCGCTTCTTGGTGAATGAGGCACCATTAAAAACCAACAAAATGAGAGCCTGGGAATCCAGAAACAAGGGCGTGGTCATGTGGTATATATCAGAACCCCCAAAGTCGTTGAGCATGAACTCCACTTTATTGTCAGTTTTCCATGGTCTCTGCCGAAGAACTCTTGTCTTGTCTTTGGGTCCATTGGTCATCACCGACCTCTTGCAAACCAGTGCATTCACCAAACAGGTCTTCCCTGCCTGAGACTCGCCAAGAATAAGAATCTTCTGTCTCTGGAGATTTTCTGTTCGGATGATTGCAAGTTTCTTTAGGTAATCAAAGATCATTTCTGGTTTTTGTGTCCTCCAGATTTCAGGAGGCGGCTGTTCCAGTGGATTCTTATAGAGCCACAGGCCGTACTTGTGAAGTTTTCTGTAACTGTGAGCAACAGTCAGGTTGGACAAGTGGTACAGCTTCATGGGAAGTTGTCTAATAGCATTGCTTGTCACATCTAGGGTCTCCAGTTCTGTCAGCTCACAGATTTCATTGGGCAGAGATGTGAGAAGGTTCTCCTCTAGTATTAATGTCTTTAGCTTATACAGTGTTTGGATCTGCTTTGGAATAACCCTGATTTTGTTTCTGGACAAGTCAAGTTCCTCCAAGTTGAAGAGCAATCCGATGGTTTCTGGGATCTTCTCAAAATTGTTATCACTGGCTCTTAGAATTTCTAAAGTAGCTAACCGTCCTATAGCTTGAGGAATTTCAGACATTAGATTCGAAGATAAGTCTAGAGCAGTCAGATGTTTTAGGCTATACAATGAATTGGGTAACGTTTGGAGAAAGTTTCGACACAGATAGAACTCTTTCAGTCCGGTGTTATAAAGATCTGGAACATTATTTATCTTTGTGTTCTCCAGGTCCAGCACTTCCAGGGTGGGTAGCTCAAACACTACAATAGGTATATGCTCGGACTTGATCTGTCCTTTCCTCAACAGGTTTTCCATGTAGTTGTCAACAACGCCACAAAAACTGCGGTAGTTGATGGCCAGCACCTTGAGGTTTGGTATTTCTGGAAGGGTCTCGGGAAGACTCTCCACTGAATTTCCCCACAACAGAATCTCCTCCAGCTCCTGACAGTAGGCGATCTCAGGTGGCAGGGAGGAGATGTTAGTCTGCTGCAGGTTCACCTTGATGAGAGATGTCAGGTTGCCAATGTCAGGAACCAGGATGTTGATCTTGTTGCGGCTGACGTCAAGGGTCTTGAGGTTGGTCAGTTTCCAGATGACCGGCGGGATGAAGGGCATGTTGCATTCAGATATCTTGAGGTGCTGCAGTCCAGTTAATAGCTCCATCTCAGCCGGTAGACCTCCAAAGTCCTGAGAGTGGCTGCAGCGGAGACCATTCTTACTGAGGTCTAGTCGAGTGAGTGTCGTTAACTTCCTGATGTCGGGAGGAATTGAACGCAGGTTGTTTGATGCCAGAATAAGTTCTCCAATGTCTTTAGCTGATAAAAGAAACACACACAAAACCTATTATATTTAGTGGTATAATGTTGTTTTTGTTGCATCTTTTGATTTTGTATTACAAGAATCTACTTTGGTAAAATTAGATACAATAAATTAGAAAAAGGTAAATAATACTTTTCTCCTCATTAAAAAAAAAAAACACAAAAAGAGATGGGCAATTAGCATTCAAACATTGCAGTATAATTAGATTATGTTGATCCCAGTAAAATGTTTCAAGAGAAACACAGCATAGAAACTTAACATATGTTAAACATCAAATAACTGTAATTTTAAAATGTTCTTAGATGTCATTAAACAACCATTGCTTTCCTTTCATTATCCAAGAAGGCCTTATCTTACATTTATATAGCAGAACTAAAAATAGATGAATAACACATCGATTTAGTCCATAATCTTCAACATTTTCACAAGCGTACAAACTGTATGTAGGGGGTGGGGAAGGGGTTAAGGGTCAGCGTACATTTTTTTTTTTAAATGAAAAATATCTATCAACATTTTTATTTGGGAATGTACACTTTTAGTGGGTGAGGGGTTTGGTCAGAAAAGTATTCTTTGTAAATGCTGAAAATTATGGATGGCCCTAACCTGTGAATAGTGATGATGGGATGCCAGTCATCCCTTGCCCTGACATGTCCACAATCTTCAAGCCTGATTCCGTGTACTCTGCCTGGCTTGGAGTCTGGCGTTTCTGGGAGGATGATCGACCATCTTTGGGTGTCTTTGGTGGTGACTGTGAAGATTGTCTGCTGTCTTTAGCTGTCTTCTGTGGTGACCTTGCTCGAGTCGATCCTTTCCCTTTCATTGATGGTGACTTTGATGGTGACTGATTCTTGCTCCTTGATACGGGTCGTTCTGGCGAGCCTCTCTGTGACCCGGCACTGCGGCGTTTAGGTGATGCAGATTTTATGATGGGACTGGATGTCTGTGAGCTGGGTTTGGGAGATTGTCTTTTACCCGGTGCACGTGGAGAAGGACTCCCCTGAGACATGATGTGTTTCTGATATTAGCACACCAGTATCTGAAAGAGAATTAGAGCCCAGTTCATGATGTGTTTTTCTGATACTAACATGCTAGGATTTGAAAGAGAAATATTCCCCAGTATATAATGTGTTTTCACATACTAACATACAAGGATCCAAAAGAGAAATATACCCCAGTATATAATGTGTTTTCTGATACTAACATGCTAGGATCTGAAAGAGAAATATACCCCAGTATATAATGTGTTTTTCAGATACTAACATACAAGGATCAGAAAGAGAAATATACCCCAGTATATAATGTGTTTTCTGATACTAACATGCTAGGATCTGAAAGAGAAATATACCCCAGTATATAATGTGTTTTCAGATACTAACATGCTAGGATCTGAAAGAGAAATATACCCCAGTATATAATGTGTTTTCTGATACTAACATACAAGGATCAGAAAGAGAAATATACCCCAGTATATAATGTGTTTTCTGATACTAACATACAAGGATCTGAAAGAGAAATATACCCCAGTATATAATGTGTTTTCTGATACTAACATGCTAGGATCTGAAAGAGAAATACACCCCAGTATATAATGTGTTTTCACATACTAACATACCAGGATCCGAAAGAGAAATACACCCCAGTATATAATGTGTTTTCTGATACTAACATACAAGGATCTGAAAGAGAAATATACCCCAGTATATAATGTGTTTTCTGATACTAACATGCTAGGATCTGAAAGAGAAATATACCCCAGTATATAATGTGTTTTCAGATGCTAACATACAAGGATCCGAAAGAGAAATACACCCCAGTATATAATGTGTTTTCACATACTAACATACAAGGATCCGAAAGAGAAATACACCCCAGTATATAATGTGTTTTCTGATACTAACATACAAGGATCTGAAAGAGAAATATACCCCAGTATATAATGTGTTTTCTGATACTAACATGCTAGGATCTGAAAGAGAAATATACCCCAGTATATAATGTGTTTTCAGATACTAACATACAAGGATCCGAAAGAGAAATACACCCCAGTATATAATGTGTTTTCAGATACTAACATACAAGGATCTATAATATATACCTTCAGCAGGCCCTAATCTTGCCGGTGAAACAGCATTTGTTTTCGGCTCAAGTCACTAAATTATTAGCAGTAGTGAGAAGTCAAAGTCACCATAACAGTCTGGACCTAATCAAAATTTCAAAAACGAAATCATAACAGTCACCAAAACCCTGACTTGTTATTGTCATAACTCACTTGGCACCTTGTCGCCATATGACAGTGTTTTTACTTTGACGCCATACTGTATTCTCAATTAATTGCAAACCTGCCTATTAACTGCAAATGGTTTATGTGCACACACACTGTAATATACAATTTATTTGATGAAATAATCTTTTATCTTGTTCAATTCATTATCAAAATCAACCAACAAATATTCATACTTAAGCCAATTTCTGTTGTGAAGAGATTAAATACATATCATTGTCTTAATGCTGACATTCTTCAGATACACCCATAAACCAGGCTACTTTTTCTCAAAGTGACGGCACCTGTTACGCCGTCTGCTGTGACCAGTAAGTGGTGTTAATCCTCGGCCACATTCATTTCAGTAGTGACCGAAAATACAAATTAATACTTTAATTTTAAAACAACGGCACGTATTCAACTGCTTAATAATATCATGTTTTTAATAAAACGTATAACTGTTTATAAATTTTATTACCAGAAGTTTTATTTTATATCAAAATATTACAGTTAGAACCGAGTGTAAATTCAGAATGTTTTCCGATTGAATGTGGAAACGGGTGAAATGTTACAAAATGTACCCATAAATGTTCACTTTGCCTATTTTTATCAAACTTCTCCCCTTTCTCCTGGGAAGGGAGAAGTCAGTTTTTCAATTCTAGATTAGGGCCTGCCTTCAGGCATGTTTTTATTTTTGTCACAAAAACATTCTAGGATCCAAAGAAGAATTTAATCGGACGATTTTGAGTTTCTAGTCATTTAAACAATTACATTACAATTTATTTACATTTTCTTGCTTAGAATATGATTATCTCAGTAACCAATCCATTTCTGGACATCGAAATGTTCTGTAGTATCTCATTATCAATTTTTGTCTGAATTAATTTTGTATGCATGAATTTATTATTTCTTAGCACATCCAAACAAAATATTAAACAATTCAGCTAAGGTATTTATCTTTAAAATATATATTTTTATTTTGTTGAGAATTTCCAATGATGTCATTTGATATGGCATTGCTTGTTGACATTATTTTTAAAGGCATTAAAAAATTAACAAACTCATGTTGCTGGAATGGCTTTAAATTGTAATAAATGTAACAGAAATTTAATTATATGGAAATAAGACAGCATTTGCTTAATACACAGCTTAAAAAGTGGAAGAAATACATTTTATCTGTTATTAATTTTGTACAAACCTATACATGTATGTCACAAGTACGTGGTATTAGAATACCCATATGAATTCATTTGAGATAATTTTCAGGATAGTTACATGTATTTAGATGAAGTGATAGACATAAATGAATTTCTCAATGACAATGTAAGACTAATTCAGAATAATTAATCTAATTCCTGGTAATTAAGCTACTCTATACTAATGCAGATGTATGTCATGGTAACTGATGGTAATTTCTGATCGGCAGATATTAGCTCACTTTATCAAGCTACCTGTAATTGCAATTACCAATATAAAGCTTAACGTTATTGGCTGTATTGTTGGGAACAAAAGAGGTTCATTGTGCCTAACTACATACAGTAAACTGATATTTATGTTCAACATATTCAGTTTAAAAAACACGTCTTGCATCACTGACCAAAAAAAAAAAATCAGTTCTGTGATTGCGTTTTATAAAATATTTTTACTGGAACAGTTAATAAAAAAAGTATCTGAAGATAATATAATTGAAAAAAAAGATATGCTGTAATTTAATATACGTATGTAAAATTAATGATCAAACAGAATATTGATATAATGAATGAATGAATGAATGAATGTTTAATGACACCCCAGCATGAAAAGAATATTGATATAATGCAGTGCGTCCACGTCTCCTTTATTTCATTATTCTGCTAGATCTCTTTTACTTCCTAATTTGTTTTAACAGATCTCCTCTTCTTTTTTTTTGAAAACAGAAAATTTTCTGCATTTTTATTAGCATATTTCCTCACAGTTGAGTTTGTAATTGTATTAAAGTGACTTTTATACTTTCAAATTGAGTGTCTTCTGCAACAAAACATTGGTTTATAAGGGTGTATTTTCTAGTGAACCAATTATTAGATGACACCAGCAAGTGCAAATATAACATGATTTATTTTTCTTCCAATTAGTCCATTTATAATTCATAGCAGACTTTTCATGTAGCTCCATTTTACTAGGTTTTGTCTGGATACATTGTCTGGTTCTATGATAAATGTACTGTGTATGATATAGGTGTTAATGAAGTACATGTAGGTGAGGATGGAATGGCTATGAGGGGTAAAGGAGGAGGCCATTGAAGGCATTCGTTAAAATAAAACAGCTTTTAAATATCTGACTTATAGTATGTTAAGTTATAATTTTAATACAATATCTCGTTAAAATCTTATAGATTGTGGACTGATTTCTTCAGGGAAAACTATATTTGTATCTCAGGTCACTTGGGTTTTCCCCCAAATTTTGACACATGAATGTTAGGGACCATCACCTGCTCTAGAATCCCCCCCCCCCCCCCCAACACACACAGTTGCATTGCAGCTACAAATAAAGCGTATGGCATTATCTCCTTTATTTTCATTTCAAGTCTGTGGACACACTGTAATGACAGGCAATAGATATAGTCGGTTTGTGTTCTTTATTATATGTCTGTACATGTAGACAAAAACAGAATTGAGAATCAAAATATGTGGGTTTTTTGCTGTTGTATATGTGTAACTGAAGCCCGCCTTTTTAAAAAATAAAAAAAATAAATGGATTACTAAATGAAAATGACCCACACTTAATGTTTTTCAACTGTCATTTTTAAATGTTTTCAATACAATATATTTTTAAAATCTTACATGTATATGTTATTCATAATACTTGTCAACTACGTATTATATTAGGACATTGTAGGTTCAGTTACAGAATAAACAGCTTTGTTTAATGATGGCCTCATTTATTTTCTCAATACTGATTCTTCAATGTTTGAGATAAAAATTACTTAATACACTGTATGTTTGTCTTTAAATAAACAAATAATCTTACCTTAATAGTCAGCGAAACATATCAAATGTCAGTGTAAATATTCCCATTAAGTCATTCTCATCTCAATTCCCCAGTAGTCACGCCATGTGAAAATATGATATATTTACACCTTTGAGTTCAAATCTAGTTATAACTGTTTGCTTTTTAACAACCACTTGTTGACTGTTCTGTGTCGCGCGGTGACCACGTATGTTATAAAGAAACTGTGTTGGGCTAAAAGGAACGAGCGTAAGAGCTTTGTGTTTACTAAGAGGTATAAGCTACGGCTTTGTGCTGCCTGTTTGCTGGGATTTGTGCAGTGAAAGGGTTCCTGGTAGCTTTTAATCCACTGGGTCGAACTGCTCAATAGTAGTAGTCTGGATTTATAAATGTTTTGCATAGAACTTCATTATTGTCAATAGAGTGATGTTTACATTAATTAGAGTAAAATTCATTAATTCCCAATACATTTTTTGTGTGTTTGTATGTGTGAGTGCTAAAAGTGTTAATTATTGTTTAATAGATATGACTACTTTTTGTATTGTTCTTAAAGTGGCTGATTAATTATCACATTATTTATTACAAGCCAGTGATCTGAAGCAACCAGCTTTTATTTTGACTTTTATTTGGTGACACTAAATACTGCTATTAGTATTACTAATAATATAATGTATATCTGTATGTATTGAAAATTTGACCATGTTTATACATGTATAGAATAAATAACACTGTCCAGGATAATTACCTTTAATTAATAAATGCTCACAGTAGCAGTAAGTACCTGTAAGTTATTCTAAATCTTCCATGTCACGTGTACGTAGTAACTGCCTGTATCAACTCTGGCCTCGACACGATTAGCATATATACAGCACTGTGACAACACTTGGCAACATTCTTCCAATGTTGATAAGCTTTAAAATTATCTCATTTGTAAATGCCACTACATGGTTACTAACCCCCAAACACCAATACATGTACACTTGGCAGATACATTATCTCTAACATACTAGCCCCCAAACACACATACATGTACACCCGGCAGTTATATTATCTCTAACATACTAGCCCCCAAACACACATACATATATACCTGGGAGATATATTATATATCTAATGTGGTATACTAATAACACCCATACATGTATACCCGGCAGATATATTATTTCTAATGTGGTATACTAGTAACACCCATACATGTATACCCAGTAGATATATAATCTCTAATGTGGTATACTAGTAACACCCATACATGTATACCCAGTAGATATATTATCTCTAATGTGGTATACTAGTAACACTCATACACATGTATACCCAGTAGATATATAATCTCTGATGTGGTATACTAGTAACACCCATACATGTATACCCGGTAGATATATAATCTCTAATGTGGTATACTAGTAACACCCATACACATGTATATTCGGTAGATGTATTATCTCTAATGTGGTACACTAGTAACACCCATACATGTATACCCAGTAGATATATTATCTCTAATGTGGTATACTAGTAACACTCATACACATGTATACCCAGTAGATATATAATCTCTGATGTGGTATACTAGTAACACTCATACACATGTATACCCAGTAGATATATAATCTCTGATGTGGTATACTAGTAACACACACATACATGTATACCCAGTAGATATATTATCTCTAATGTGGTATACTAGTAACACTTATACACATGTATACCCAGTAGATATATTATCTCTAATGTGGTATACTAGTAACACTCACACATGTATACCCAGTAGATATATTATTTCTAATGTGGTATACTAGTAATACTAACACCCATACACATGTATACCCAGTAGATACATTATTTCTAATGTGGTATACTAGTAGCACTCATACACATGTATACCC
>JAECMU010122850.1:5000-15134 GCA_016106625.1 Dracogyra subfuscus
TTGGACACTTCTGTAGTTCCATTGAAAAGAGTGTCCCTTTTCTTGATCTTATTGTGTTGCAATCAGAATTGATTTGACTGTTAGGTTATGCAGTATTGAAATGGGGTCCTATTCCAATAATTATGTTGAACACCGTAATAGCTATTGGAAATTTAATAACTCATTATTACAAAATAAAACGTATATAGCGACAATTAAAAATATTATCTCCAATGTTAAATCACAATGTGCAGCCTTAGTGTATAACATGGATGCTATAGAAAATATTTCATTGGAGGAAATTGATTTTCAAATTAACGAACAACTATTTTAAGTAAAGGCCATTTCGTATTCATCATATTTATAAATTAAAAAAATACAATAAACGAGAAGAGCAGTTAGTCAAAGAAATAGAGAATTTAGAAAATAGTAATTGTCAAGATTTTGATACTATAAATTCTAAAAAGAAAAAGTTACAACTATTGCGTCAAAACAAAATGGAAGGTGTTTACATCAGATCAAGAGCTAAATGGATAACTGATGGTGAAAGAATCACTAGCTACTTTTGTAATTTAGAAAGTAGAAATTTTATTAGTAAATCAATTACCCAAACTGAAAAACAAGATGGCTCAATAGTTACAGATACAAAACATATTATGGAAGAAACAAAAAACGTTTATCAGAACCTATATGCATCCAAAGAAGATACGATAGTTGATACAGATTTAAATGATTTACTCTCATATCATGATTTAAATAAACTTAGTAAAGAACAAGCTGATTCCTTGGAAGATCTGCTAACTTATGACGAACTATCCAACGCTCTTACATATACTAGTAATAATAAAAGTCCAGGGTCTGACGCCTTTACAGCGGAATTCTTAAAATTGTTCTGGAAAGACATAGATTATTTCGTCCTCAGATCTTTTAATTATGCATTTAATAATGGCGAATTATCGGTTACGCCAAAACTAGGTGTGATCACTTGTATACCAAAAGGTGATAAACCGAAACGCTTTCTTACGAAAGGCGGCCAATTTCTCTTCTAAATGTCACCTATAAATTAGCATCTGCTTGTATATCTGAAAGATTAAAACGGGTACTCCATTTTCTTATTAACGAAGATCAAACTGGTTTTATGTCAAATCGATACATTGGAGACAATATTAGAATCGTGTATGACCTGTTATACTATACCGAAATTCAAAATGTCCCTGGAATGTTATTACGAATAGATTTTTAAAAAGCATTTGATTCAATATCATGGTCATTTATAGATAAGACTCTTGATTTTTTTGGATTTGGGGAACATATTAAACGATGGGTTTCAGTTTTTTATAAAAATATTAAATCGAGTGTTATCGTTAACGGAAATCTATCCTCTTCTTTTCAAATATATAGAGGATGCAGACAGGGAGATCCATTATACCCGTACATATTTCTTCTCTGTGTAAAGGTTCTTGCAGGTCTCATACGAAAAAAAAAAAATATTAAAGGTATTACAGTAGGTAACAAAGAATATATTATTTCACAGTACGCTGATGACACAGATTTTATACTTGATGGCAGTAAAACATCTTTTGAAGAAACTATTAATACATTGAACATGTTTGCTGAATTATCTGGACTAAAAATTAATTATAATAAATCTGAAGTGATATGGATTGATTCTCTTAGAAATAGCTCTGTAAGATACTTACAAAATATCGATCTAAAATGGAACCCTACTACTTTTAAAGTACTTGAATTGTTATTAGTACTGATCTCAGTAAAATTGTCAAGCTTAATTATGAGTCTAAATTGTTTGAAATTAAACAAATCATAAATACATGGATCAAAAGACTATTAACACCGTTAGGTAAAATAGCTGTAATAAAAGCACTTTTAATATCTAAACTTAGCTATTTATTATTAACATTACCAAATCCGTCTGGATCATTTCAGAAAGAATTAAACAGTATACTGTTCAAGTTCGTATGGAACCAAAAACCAGATAAAATAAAAAGAACAACTCTTTGCAAACCTATTAAAGAGGGCGGTCTTGGAATGATAGATATATTTAGCTATGTTAAAGCATTGAAGATTACATGTATAGGAAAACTGGAGACAATTGATCCTAAATGGAAAGCAATTCTATTTGTATGTTTTCCGCAACTTCGTAATCTAGCTTTATTTGGAAATTATTTTCCAAAGCTATGCATTAAAAATATAAATAGTTTATTTTGGAAAGATTTGGTTAGTGTTTTTTATGATTTCTCTGTAGCCATTAAAGTAATAACGTTTGCAGACTTTTTATCAGAACCAGTTTTCTACAATTACCATATAAAAATAAACAAGAAAACGTTGTTTAAACGGAAGTGGTTAGAAAAGGGTATTTCTCAGATTTGCGATTTTATTAATGAAAAAGGCGTATTTTATAACGTAAAAGAATTTAATGAACTATACGAATTAAATGTGTGTTTCTTAGAATACTACGGAGCCATTAATTCACTCAGGTCATATTTAAAGAAACTGAAAATAACACGACTAGAGACAAACATATCTTTAGATGACTCGAGCTTAACTGGTCTACTGTTTATCTAAAACCATTTATAACCACACAGGAAATAAAGTTAAGATGGTTCCAATATAGAATAGTACACAGAATATTGACTACTAACACATTTGCCTATAAGTTGAACCTTGTTGATAGTGAAGCGTTCAGCTTTTGTCATAAATGTAAAGAGTCTATAATACATCTCTTTTGGGAATGTGATATTGTTCTAGAATTCTGGAATACTTTTTTAAATTGGTTATTGGCATCTTGTGATCATATAAGTAACCTAAAACTCTTTCTTGAACCTGTTATATTCGGACATAAGAAGCACATTAGGACAGACACCGTTTTTGATATTTTATTACTTCAGCAAAATATTTTATATATCGATGTAAAGTTCAAAGGATACAGCTAGACATTACACATTTTAAATGTGAAAGATACATTGTAGAAAAACATATACACTTCAGTAACAACAGTATCAATAAATTCCTTACTAAGTGATCCATGTACCATTCTCTCTTTGAAAAAATAACTTGTAATTCAACACGTTCCTTCCCCCTCCCCCACAACCAACAGTTCATACGTTAAAACATGAAATATTAGTGAAATAGGATAGCAGAACTTTGCAACACTGCACAGGAAATTAATATTTGTTAAATGACCATGTACATACATATATGAAATATAAAGGATTTTTTTTAACAGTAACTACGTTTACATACATGCGTATGTGAGTTAGTGCGCGTGTGTGTGTTTGTGTGTGTGTCGAGTATTTTCTGTTTTGTTTCTTCTTTTTTATTTTATTATTTTATATATTTTTTTCTTTATTATTATTATCTTTTTATTATTATTATTTTAATTATTATTATTATTGGTTTATTTTATTTATTTATTTATACTTATTATCTTGATTCTCGTATTTAATCCCTCTTTAACCTAGCCTGAGAGAAACCATATGATCTGTATAGTTTACATTTATTACTATGAAAGTTTACTTAAACTCTAATAATTATGTCATGTATTGGTGCTGTACGCGACTCATGTTTTGTCCTCAGCATGAGTTGTCTGTCATGTAAATGAGGGACTTGAATAAATATTTGAAGAAAAAAAAAATAATAATAATTATTATTATTATGGTGTTGAAATATTCTTGATTACTGCATTTAGAACCGAATGCGTAAAGCGTCCACCTGATGCGCGGTCGATTTGGATTCGATCCCCGTTGATTAAAGTGTGTGACAAATTTTTTTGTTCCAGACAGTGTATTACGACTGGTACATCAAAGTCTGTGGTGTGTTCTACCCTGTATGTTGGATGGTGCATATAAATGATTCTTTGCTACTAATGGAAAAACATTGAGCGTGTTTTCTCTCTTAGATTATATGTCTCAATTACTGAATCCCCTGCGTGTAATGTCGCCTCACCGTGATGCAGGCGTGAAACATTCTCCTTAGGAATGGCTAATACAGTACAATTCCCCTGTTGAGGCACCTTGTTTGTCGTGACCTGTGACCTGTGAAGATGGATGATGGGGTTCTGGTGACTGAGTAAGGGCATACCTGCGGGTATGACTTCTGACAATACATCACTTTGACCGGATTTCAAACAGACTGGTGGTCTGGAAGGCCCGACCTGATCAATCGGCTGGTCATGCCAAGCTCCAGAGCATACAACCTTTTGTTGTGTTACATTACCAAAGAACAAACAATCAACATTTGTATTTGTTGCACGTTTGGCGGTAGCGAAGGTCAATCGGGTGATTTGTTTCTTATTACCGAGTATATCAGCCATATATCCCTGGCATGAGTGTCTGGTGGTTATCCGCAGCTTCATGTCCGCTTGTTGGACTCCGTGGTGGGTGAGGCGCATGGTTAATGAATTGTATGAACTAAATTATGGATAGAAGCGATTAAATCTCAATTGATGGGACCCTGAAAAGGGTCCGTACCAAAGTTTCGGATCATCGGATGAAGAATCTACGACATTGACTGCAAAGAAATCCATTGTGATGCTCAACAGAGTTATTCCAGAAATCTTCTTTGATCAAATCATCTATGCAACATTTCCATCAAAGTTAGTCCTCACACCAGCATTGGTTCTTCTAAAGGAGTAGTTCGGTCTAGGGATTTGGAAGGGAGTCGATGAGGATGAGATTTGCGAAAATCTCTCCTCATAAAGTGTCACAACAGTCAAGCAGATTAAGGTCCATCGGAACAATGAACCGGGTTTGACGAACACCTTAATCCTCACATTCAATATGCCAACCCTTCCAGATTCTGTCAATGCAGGTTATTTGAATATACCTGTCGTGCCGTATGTTCCCAACCCTTTACGATGTTTCAAACGCCAAAGATTTGGATATGGACAAAATACATGTCGTAACAGACTGACATTTGCTCATTGTGGTCAATTTGATCATGACAGCAAGGCATGTCAAAATGATATGGCATGTACCAATTGTAAAGGAAAACACTTTGCGTACTCGCGAAAGTGCCCAAGATCGAAAGTGGAAAAAGAGGTACAGCATGTGAAAGTTGAAAAACACACCTCTCTTTCACAGAGGCTAGACATTTTGTGGAAGAGTCAGCACCTCCAGGAGCTAGTAAATCGTATGCCGCTGTTGTGAAGGTATCTACAACCAGTATAGCAATTCAGACTGACCTAACATGGTCTAATTGTCAGGGTAAATTTAAGAAGCTTTCTGATATTGAAAAAGTTAAAAAGCAAACTACAAAAGCTGCTAATAAACAAGTTTCCAAATCATCCCAGGTGTCTTTGGATTCTACAAATCCATCAAGAGACTCAGCTTCTGGGGAGCCAGGTCCCAGTAAGCCTCCACCATGAAAAGGCTAAAACAAACCACAATAACGATCCTTCTTCAGGACGACTGAAAAAATATGAAAACAGTTGGTTCTGATCAACAATCCCTTTGAAGCTTTGGCTGATGTGGATGATCAAATGGATATAGTGCCAGATGATTGTCCACAACCAGAAAAATCTCGTAAATCAAAGATAACTCCTGTACTTCCCCCTACTGACTAATTTTGATGAATTAAGTATTTTAATTCAAAAACATAATACTCTTGCAGTGTGTCTTTAAGAAACTTTCTTGAAGTGCACTGTTCATTATTTTTATTTTTTTATTTTTTTAATACATTTTTATTGCCCCAGAGACAACACATGACAATGCCAGGGTTGGGGCCCTGAATCATTATCTTACATAGCAGTTACAAACATTATACAATAGAATTCAACGGTACATTTCACAGTGGAGCAAAGAAAAGAAGAAGCAAAAGAAGAACAACATCAGCAAGAAGAAGAAATATATAATAAAAAAACAAGTAGAAGAAAAGGAAGAAAAAGAGAAGAAATCTCAAACAAATCAAGAGATCTTTATAAATGCAAAAGGCAAAAAGGCCTGTTTAAAAGGTTTCCAGAAATCTTAAATACGGTTCCCATTTGTCGTCGAAATCTTGATGTAAACAATTCTTATAAAATATGTATTTTTCTAATAGAAGTTTATCTTTAATATAATTTTTGATTCCAATTTTGTTTAGTGCAATCTTCTGTACTTTCGTTCTATATATGTAATATTTTACGTTTATAATTAACCAGTTTACAAATTTATTTGTGCTGTTTATAATCTCAAACAAAATCATATTGCTACTGAACTGGAAGTGTTCCCCTGTTTGTTGTAACCACTGCTCTATACAGTTCCAGATTTCGGCGACTTTGGGACATAATCATCTTTAAGAAACTTTCTTGAAGAGCACTGGTCATATTACCATGAGAGGATATAACCTCTTTCATAAATTTCAGGAACTGAAAATAGAGCATCTGGGGGTGTTTCTATTCTTGTTAATGAAAACATTTCTCAGAGTTCAGTAACATTAAATACTAATTTACAAGCTGTGGCTGTAAAGGTTACAGCTCATAAAACTATTACTCTATATTCAATTTACTTGTCATCTTGTAATCATTTTAATCCTAGGGACTTTCAATGTCTTATTGAACAGCTCCCTTCACCCTTTGTTATTATGGGGGATCTTAATGGTCACCACACTTTGTGGCTATGCGAGGATATTAATATTAGAGGTAAACAATTGGAACACCTATTTCTCAAAAATGACTTACTTTTATTTAATGATAAAAGTCATAAATATTTTCATTCTGCTAGTGGTTCTTTCACTTTTTTAGATTTAACCCTTTGTAGTTCTTCACTTTTTCTTGATTTCGCCTGGAAAGTTGGTTCAGACCCTTGTGGTAGTGACCACTTTCCAATTATTTTGGAGAATGATGGACCTCCATCGCTTGAAAGGGATCAAAGGTGGATGTGGGGAAGGCAAATTAAGGATAGTTTTAGCATCCGTTCAGCACTCGTCTGCAACAATTTGCCATCACTGATGCTGATGATCCCATGTATTTGTTGACTTCTATCTTGAAGGACATTCCAGATGAAACTATTCCTAAGACTTCGGCAGTGCCAAAGCGTTTCAATAAACCATGGTTTAATGATATGTGCAATGATGCATTTAACGAGCGAAACGGGCCCCTTGAGATGTTCAAACGTAAACCTACTGGGGATAACCTGGATGCATTTCGTAATGCTAGGGCTAAGGCTTGCAGAGAGATTTGACAGAGTACGAAAACATCTTGGAGAACTTTTGTCTCGAACTTGAATGAACAAACAGTGAAATCTGTCTCGAATAGGATCCGTAAAATCAAGGTAAAGAATCCAGTAATACAGTTCATCATTTGTCTGTCAATGACACGTGTGTCACATCTCATTGTGACATTGCCACACAACTTTTCTTAGATGTCATCTTCTGCTTTCAGTACAGATGCATTTACATCTTTTATAACAAAAGCTGAAAAGCAGTCCATTAACAGGTATTTCTCTATGGAGGAATTGCAGAATGCTCTTCGTAGAGCCTACGATACTCTAGTAGGACCAAATGAAATTCATTATCAGTTATTAAAACATTTATTGTTTTGAATATTTTTAATAACTATTCCCAAGCCTGGTAAGGATCCAACCAATCCTACTAGTTATCGCCCTATTGCTTTGACAAGTTATATTTGTAAAACCATGGAAGAACCATGGAACGAATGACCAATCGTAGACTTGTCTGGTATCTTGAATCTCACAAATTGCTTACTAACGTGCACTGTGGGTTCAGATCTAGACGTAGCACGTTTGATCATCTTGTTAGATTTGAAATGTTTTGTAGGGAAACTTTCATCCATAATCAGCAATTGGTTTCAGTGTTGTTTAGTTGGGTTTTTGGGTTGTTTTGTTTTTTTAGAAAGCTTACAATACCACGTGGAAGTATGGGATTTTAAACGGCCTCCATGGCATGGGCCTAAGAGGTCGACTTCCTGTTTTTAGTTCTCAATTTTTAAGAGAGAGAGAGAGAGAGAGAGAGAGAGAGAGAGAGAGAGAGAGAGAGAGAGAGAGAGATCTTTTAAAGTCTGGATGGGGTCGACTTTGTCTGGCATTCACCCACAGGAGATGGGTGTGCCTCTAAGTAGTATCATGTCTGTAACTTTATTTTCTGTAAAAAGTAACAGCATCACCCAGTGTTTAACACAAGTGTGGATTGTTCGTTATATGTCGATGATTTTCATATTTACTCTAGATCGTCCAATATGAGTATCACTGAACCTAAGTTGCAGCTTTGTTTGAATAAACTTCATCAGTGGGCAATTGACAATGGCTTTCGATTCTCAAAGGCAAAAACGGTTTCTATGTGCATCTGCCAGAAAAGAGGTATCCACTTAGATCCACAGTAGTTTTTGGACAAAAATCCAATTCCAGTTGTGGAGGAGACTACATTTCGAGGAGTTAAATTTGACAGGGAGCTATCTTTTTTCCCCATCTTAAATATGTTAAAAAGAAGTGCTTGAAAGCTCTCAATATTTTAAAAGTTATTGGTAATATAGAATGGGGAGCAGACCGAAAGGTTTTGCTTCGTCTGTATAGATATCGTGTGAGGTCTAAATAGCATTACACTTTAAAGACGAGCGTCCGCCAATAACATCACACTTTAAACACGAGTGCCCGCCAATATCGTCACACACTTTAAACACGAGTGTCCGCCAATATTGTCACACACTTTAAACACGAGTGTCTACCAATAGCATTACACTTTAAAGACGAGCGTCCGCCAATAACATCACACTTTAAACACGAGTGTCCGCCAATATCGTCACACACTTTAAACACGAGTGTCCGCCAATATCGTCACACACTTTAAACACGGGTGTCCGCCAATGCCATCACACTTTAAACACGACTGTCTACCACTACCATCACACTTTAAACACGACTGTCTATCACTACCATCACTCTTTAAACACGAGTGTCCGCCAATAATATCACACTTTAAACACGAGTGTCCGCCGATATCGCCACACTTTAAACACGAGTGTCCGTGTCTGTCGCGTGCTCTTAGCCGCGATCGTCTGCCCCGTCCGTCACACCTTCTAAAGATTTGGGATTACGCTATCAGCGTTCTTGCCATAAATGATTTATGACTGAAATATGATGTTAATAACGAGATGAATTGCCCAATTTACTTATCGTCCAGGGTCCCCTCATTGATCATATCCATACTGTGGACGTTAATCGGCCTTTGCAAAGTCCCCAGCTCAACCGACTGTATGGTAATTTCACCCAAATTTCGCCAGCTCGGTGCAAGGACCAATTAAGCGAGCTTTTGACTCTGCTCGGCGTTTCTACTTGTATTTGGCAAACTCGATAAGACGCTCGAGATATTGATGGAAAATTCATTTGCTGGGATTTATATTAATGGGGAAATCGATGGTTTTACGAACACATGCAGGCGCATGTGTGTGTGTGTGTGTGTGAGCGTGTTTGTTTGTGTACGGAAGTCGTTGATGGTTACTAAACTAAATAATTTTAAAAACTAATAATGAAATAGTAAATAAGTGAATAAATAATAATAATGTACATTAAATTGTTTTGTTGTTGTTGTTTAAAATAATAATAATTATGTACTCATCTATTTCTCATTAACGCCCAAGGAACAGGCTTAGGGTGTGTCCTCCTCCCTCCGACACACTCACAAACTTTTGTTTAATATATACATAAATATATACATAATACATATATTTAAATTAGGGCAAAAACAATTGGGCAAAATTAGCCGGCCTGAAAACCTTTCAGCGTATATTTTCATCATTTTATCCACAATATGAGTTGTAATACATGTAAACATGCCTGGCGATTCCTTCACAACTTAATATTATAGCTGTTTGGCAGTAAATGTTGTAATCCAGATTCGGAAATGTTTGTTTAATTCCGGCAAAAATATATGTTAGTGTTTAAAAACTAGGGTATGTCCATTTAAATGAAGGGTGGAAACACAACACAATTATTATATACTATTATATATTCTATACTTGGTTAATGATGCAAGCCGGAATACAAATATGCTTCTAGATTTTTACGACAATCGCACCGTATTTGTGACAATTGTAACGTGTTTACGACAATCGTAAGATGTTTACGACAATGCGACTAATACATGTTTCCGCTAGGGCTCACTCTGCACACATTGTGTCGTCCGTTAACGCGTTTTCATGGTGTCCAG
>JAECMU010122851.1:0-10846 GCA_016106625.1 Dracogyra subfuscus
TATATATATATATATATATATATATATTAAAATCTAGCATGGACACTACCGTTTTTTAACTTTTTTCCTTGTATTATCAAACAGATAATTCTATACAAGCTACATAAGGTAAATAGTGGCAATATATACAAAATAATTTTATGTGTGCTGTTTGTTAAGTGTTAAATGTGCTTTATTTTTCACACTCGCCAGATTGAAATTACATGCGCTATATGAGCGTGATCACACACCTTAAAAATCAATGTTCTTGCTATGGACTAACAACAGTGGAGACATTTTTATCACCAAACAGCATTGCATGAGGGCACTGAAATCAGTACTTTATGTGGCCACCAGCAGCAGCAATCACTGTGCAAATATCCTTGGCATAGACTGAATGAATCTCCGGGCAGGTGGAATCCTAGCCCATTCTTCCTGCAGTGCATGTGACCAACGTAAATGTCCGTCCAGTTCGTTCCATAAATGTTTAATGGGGTCGATATCTGGCGATCTTGATGGCCATGGCAGCACATTAATGTTCTCATTCTGTAGGAAACCCATTGTTACATGTGTCGTATGCTGCCTGGCACTGTCCTGCTGAAAGAGTTCTCTCTGTCAATCCAAATTCCCTCAACATAACTTGTCAACTTGGGTGATGCAGTTGTTGGTAAACGTTCATTGTGGTGTCTGTAAACATGTTGTCGTCCATCACATCACTGTAGGAGGACATGTGACTCGTCGCTGAACCATAGTCGCCGCCAGTTTCCCAAGTTTTATCCATGTACATCTGTGCACCAGAGAACACGTAAATGTTGAAGATTACGTCATCAACATATGGCCTCCTAGACAGTAAAACCAGCTTCTCAAAGTTGGTTCCAAATGGTTTGTGCAGACACCCTTCTCAAACCAGGTATATGTCAAGCAGTATATGTTGCTGTGAAGTTCGGTGAAACAAATGCAGAACCTGGATGTATAGTGCTCTTGTGCTGCAGTTGTTATACGAGGTCTTTACCTATTGAAATGGCTGGTACCTGACTCAGACATGTGAAATGCTGCTTTGATGGACGTTCATGTGGCGTTTATTGCAATTCACCTTAACTGGAGGTGACCTATTGGAATATTTTGATTTGGCAAGTTTAGTCTTGGCATCTTTTAACTCGTCTACGTCAAAATGAAAATGAGGCATCATTGCAGCTTTAAACTTAAAGACCTGTGTACCTGCAGAACGTTTTCAAAGATTTGTTTAAAATGCGTGACGTCAAACTAATCTGCGTTAATCGTGATGAACTCATATTATCGATGGCGGTGACTTTAGTACTGTGATTTACTAAAAACGTAATTAGAATGTTATTTTAGAAGTGTTATAGGATAAATAGAATTCGCTACTCGTGTTTTTTAATATGTAAAATATCAACCTTGTCTAGTTAATCAGTATTTGTCTTGGCAGAGCCTGACAAATACTGATTAACATAGACTTGGTTGATATTTTCCATATTAAAAAATACTTGTGACAAATCCTCTCTATATATATATACATACACACACACACACATATATATATATGAGTTTGAAGCGACACATAATCATGCAACAGGCTCACAGACAAATGGTCTAGCTCAGACAACATTTGTGTCTGGCATTAAAGGTAAATATGCTGCTGAATGTTGATCAATACAATTTTAGTAATTTTTTATCGTCATGCGTGTATGACGGAAATTGTGAATGGGTTAGGATCTTGATAGAGGCACTGATTTTCCACGATAATAGAAATAACCTATCTGAAACTGAATTCCCGAATTTGCCTCAAAACATTATTTTCCTACAAATAGTAACTTAATTAATTAAAATATTTTATTACGGATTTCAGAATAAACAAATGACAGTAAGTAAAATTAATCAATTACAACCAATTAAATTTGCAAATGAGGTAACTATATCTGACGACAGTCAGTGGACACAAAAGACAGAATAACCGTTCTAATCACATGATACATTTCGTGCCATATAACTTAAGTTGGGCTTTTTTCTGTCGGAGATTGCTGAGATGATAAAAAAAAAAATTATTGCTCAATTAATATATAAGTTTTATTATTTAACATATAAATGGATACTGGTATGGGACACAATAGAGGCTGTTCAAAATACTGTTAAATTACATAACGTAAACTAATGTTTTTCATCAGACGCATTTTCATACATACTGCGGCTTGTTTCCATTGATATCTAGTATATATGCAGACTGATCGATTTCTTTCAGTGCGTGAAAAAAGTGTGCATTTGAAATAGTGCAGCTGGGTGCTGTAAAATACAGCAGGATGCAGAAAAATAAAGAGGGGCGCAGATAAATGGGGCTCGGGGGTGTGTGTGTGTGTGTGTGGCAAAACACAATAGCAGAAATGGAGTAGCGAGAACACCGACAATATTAATGAAATTCACAACTTTAATAAATCATCTAATGATATGAAGACTATTCAATTATAAATAACATTTATGGAAGAATGCTTTTGTGACAAAAACGACTGGCTGTGCTCGACAAAATGTCGATTAGCACTGTTTATTGAAAGTTCGACACACAGTGACAATTGACTGAAAAGCCGCTGAAAAATCACCGGGTGCCGCCTATTAATGACATCCCTGATGTTAGTTGTCGGTTTCAAGTGAAATAAGATACAAAAAAAAAAAATAGTGTGTAAAAAGTTCGTATCGAGCTGATCAATTATCTCGGCATACCAGTTTATCATTTCAGCACTAGTTATCAGATTTTTTAATGTTGTTAGTTAGGACCTGATGAGTGTATTTCAAAGTGTGTGGGGAACTGTGGGGTGGAATCTGTGAGGGTCTGAAATTGTTAGGGCTTTGGGAACAGGCTACCCACACACCCCAACCAACACAAAAATATTGTATAATTTCCAGGCTTCTGAGCACAATGATACTGAAATGTTTAGTTTTTTTAGGGGTGGGGGTGGAAGTGTCATATTCTGCAGCTCTGCAGTCCTCAGAAAATTGGGAGGGCTTCGTTCGCATGTTGCTCTTAATCTAATGAGTATAGTTTGCATAAATTTATATAAACCATTTTTCGTTTTACATGATCAACGAAATGGGTTACCTGAATTTGTTTTTACATAATCCACAAATGGATGTGTTAAAAATTTTTATTTAATGATGCACTGAACATATTTTATCAACAGCTATATGGCGTCGGACATGTGTGTTGAATAAAACATTTCCTTTCTTCCATTTTGTACGAAATGGGAGTATTAATACGGAATGGAAAGAAAGAAATGTTTTATTTTACACAGATATTGAGAGAGGAAACCTGCTGTTACCATTTCATGGGCTACACTTTTTCCATTAGGAGCAAGGTACCTTTTTTGTGCATCATCCCAGACAGGATAGTACATACCACAGCCTTTATAAGACCAAATGTGTAGCACTGGCTGGACTGAAAAATAACCCAATGGGTCCACCGACGATCATGTATTGAGCAGTTTACCACTGGACTACGTCCCGCCCTTAAAAAATCGGGAAAGAATTCCATCATGATCATCTGAACATTGGGGTGCGGTGATTTCGTATGGAAACTAACTCGTATGAACCGAAAACACGTATGGAAAACTAACTTGTATGGAATAAATAACGGTGAATTCGTATGGGGCATTACAACTGTGTACTTTTCAGTTCTTGATATTACAATATATAGATATAAATATTTAGTGCATTTGATTTTTATAAACGTAAACAATTTATTAAGAGTTTCTTAGCCTAAAGAATAACAACCAATCAAATCTCGCAGGTCATTAAGATTAGATTTATTTCCTGCGACAGAAACCGTAAACAATGCAGCATACATATTTTGCGTTTCTCGTCACATAAGTCTGGCTAGAAGTTTTGTCAATAAAACTACACACAAGTATTGAATATATCAGTTTGTAATTTCCATATGAGTTCACTTGTGGATTTCCATACGAGTTCACTGCATTTTTCCCATACGAGTAAGTTTTCCATACGAGTTAACCGCAAGCCCTGAACATTTTACTTACAGGAACTAATATTTAACAGTTTAGAAGTGTAGCAATCTCTGAAGTTTCCGTAGTCAATCGTAGCATGATATGAAAACTAACCTTAACCCCCTGAATTTCGATAAGTCTTGCAACATTATTTATTTGATTAACCATGATTTGCACAATAATTAACCTGAGGTGCGTTTGGGTTCATGTTTAACATGATGATCATGATGTTAGTAATTCAACAGACCGAAGTTGACGTCAGTGTCACGAGGGTGGTTTAAGCAATCCCATGCTTCTTGTGTTTTATATACTCATACTGAGGTCAACATGATAACATAGTATTATGTGTTAGAATGATATAAAACACAGAGATGCCGATATTAGTAACATTTAAACCGGTTCTGGGTGGGGACTTGCAAATCACACATCACATCCGCACACACCTACCCGACTCCTTGCTCGTTATAACCACTCTGAACAGCAAATACTGTAAATTTCCCAATTATTTAAAGGCATATATCATATAGCGATTGTTCTGGATCAGGTGACATAAACACAAAATACATTTATATGACGTTAACTACATTATTATTGATAAAATAAAAATACCGCAATCACATCCTCCATAACGGAGCCAAATGGCGGTTATGATCGCTTCCGCAAATAGAGACAAAGTAGTACAGTATACAATTCAAAAATAGGCCAACATTGGAAATAATATTCACTATATCAAATTTGCGTTAATAATATTAGTAATTTTTTTGTCTGATAAATTAAAATTGTATATGTTTATTAAAAAGAAAATTCAAATTGTCATCGCGGATGAATATAACTATTTCCGCCATCTATAGGCTGGTTTGGGCTTCAATTAAAGGTGAATAACTCTGTTTGGGAACATATAGTGTACTAGTGTTTTGTGCCTTGTCATTTCTGTATCCAATATTAATCCACCCATACGAAACCGTTTTACTCATAGTTGCTTTATCAGAGTTCAAAGTGCAATATTTCACCATTTTAACATATACAAGTTTGTGAGAAATAACAACAAATTAATGTGGACCACTCATAATCCCTCCATAATTACGCCTAACTGGAAATATTGTGCTGAGTCACTTAGCGTAAATAATGACTTGCGCAAGAATTCAGGACAGAAATAGTACACGTCGCATATTCATCAAAACAGCAACCAGTTTTCACTTTAATTTTTTTTTTTTTTAATAATAATAAATAAAAATGTCGCAATAGCAGTTTTGATTTTGTTTTGTTCATTGCCCGAGAAGCACGGTACTAAAGCCCTCGCCCGTCATTGGGTTATTCTCGGTTTTTTTGGTGCTGGGGTGTCGTTAAACATGCATTCATTCATTCACTCATTCTCGTTTTATCCAGAGCACCACGATTTGTGTATCAAAGACCGTGATATGTGCTATCCTGTCTGTGAGATGGTGCATATAAAATATTCCTTAATTTTTGCTACTAACGGACAAAAAATGTAGCGGCTTTACTCTAAAATACATGTCAAAATTACCAAAATCTTTAACATAGTAGCCGATTATTAATTTTTAAATTTTTTCCGCTACATTTAAGTAACATTTTCCCATTAGTAGCACGAGATGTTTTATATGCGCCATCCCACAGACAGGATAGCACATACCAAGGTCTTTGATGTACCAGTCGTGGTGCACTGGCTGAAACGAGAAATAACCCAATGAGCCCACCGATAGGAATCGATCCCAAACCGACCGCGCATCAAGCGAACACTTTACCATTGGGCTACACTCGCCCCATATTTCTGTAATATTAAAATGAGAGAAAATAATCAATGAATTAATTAATTTTACACCCAGAGTATCACTGTCTTATGACTGTGAACGATATCCGAGTTAAAGATAACAATATTCAAGTTTATGTTTATATAAACTTGTTTTGATCACGCTGTTTGGCGATCCAATCGATAATTTCGAGCAGTATTAACGACACAATTCAGAACGTTTATTATTGTTATTTTGTATAAACTCTAAATTAAATATCAGGTCAAATATTTATTCAGGCCGAAGCCTGACAGTCTTTACCGCTTCATACGCCTTGTATACATAGTATTCCTGCTATTTTTTTTTTTTTGTGTGTGTGTATTTAACGACGCACTCAACACATTTTAACTACGGGTATATCGGCGTCGGATATATGGTTATGTCGAGAAAAAACAACCCAGTGGTTAGCTGACGGGGATCGATCCTAGACCGACCGCGCATCAGGTGGGCACTGTGCCACTGGGCTATGGTGCCCGCTTGCTACAGTCTTGACCATTGCTCCAAATTATTACACAAGCCTGAGCCACTTCGTTTTTGTTCAATGACATTATTGCGCTAGTTCATTGCGTACTTGTAGTCGTAGTAATTGTAATATCTAAAGGTGCAGACCCTATAATTTCAGCCTTGTAAAGGTACACCAAGTTTAGTTGATCTACAGACATGGAGCATATCGAGAATAAAACATGAGTGGGCGTTAGATACCATTTATCTCACCACGAGTTGTTTTAAAATGTATCTAACGAGCGAAAGCTTGTTTGATACGTTTTTAAACAACGAGTTGTGAGATAAATGTTATCTAACGGACTCGAATGTATTATTCTGTTTCTTACATATTCTCAAAAACCAGGTTTTAAGCAAATTTTAAAGGGACATACCCTAGCTAGTTTTTAAAACACTTACAGCATATTTTTCACCTAGGCCCTAGTTTTAATCTGATAAAATGGACACCAAGTTTGGTTAATTTACAAACCTGCAACAAACTTGGATACAACAGAGTGAAACAAGAGTCTGTGATTTTGTAATACCCTTAAAAACAGATTAAAACGTGACTCCATAATCATTACTTCTCAGACACACGTGCGTTTTTAACACTATGAAAAATGCATTTTGTGGTATTAGAAACACCAGGATAACCAGAAACACTTCGGCTGCACGGAAATGGATAATCTAAAATATAAGTAATGTTCGATTTCAATGATCATAAACGGCTCTAATAGTAAAATATATGCAGTAGTGTTTAACAACTAGGATCTGTCTCTTTAACATTTACTTCGACTAAACGTTATTTACAGCCGTCGCACTATAGCAGCTGACTTACGCGTCACAGACACATGTTCGCCAGGTTGACTATACGTCACAGTCTAATCGATTTCCAACGTGTAGTTTTTCATTGGCTGCAATGGCACTGGTGACCTGGTCATTGCCTAGGAGCAGCCAGTTGTATGTCTTGAAACTGTTAACACACGCATGTGTGCTAACAACCCATGTGTTATCAAAACCAATGCATGGTGTTCTCAACAACGAGTGTGTAAGAAATCAGGATACGGTCACGACAGACAGAAGCTAAATTCTGTGATAATTAAATGGGAAAATACCATCTAACAATAATTCTACCATGAAAATATTCGATTCTGATTGGCCAGTTACCTTATCATGGAGAGTCACCTAAGATTTAACTAGATTTAAAAAGTTCTAACTTTGAATACGTTTTAATCATGGTAGTATGGAGTTAAACATACTCTGATTTCATTTTTGAGGTATTTTATCATGGGTTTGACACCTCTAAATGTTACATTTAAAATGACATTTTTAAACGTATCAAATCCACGATAACATACTTCGAAAATGAAATCGGAATAATATGTTTATCTCCTAACTAGAGCTTGTCTCGATAACCATATTTCTCAGACAAACGCGCGTTTTAAGAATTATGAAAAATGCTTGACAGAGTATTACAAAAGCCAGGTGTACGAAAATGATTATTCTAACTAATAAAATGTAAGTACACACGTGTACTTCTAATTTAAAATATCAAAAACGGTTTTAATAGTGAACAAATACGCCGTGGTGTTTAAAAAGTATAGGGTCTGTCGCTTTAAACGTAACCAATGCATCAATGCCTGTTTCCAAGGGTGTAATGAAATCACAGAGACAACAATAGTCATCTGACTGAAATCAGCTCTAGTAGTTATAGACCAGTAGAGCTGACGTCAATAATAACACATATTAATGTGGCTAAATCTGCTATAATATGCTTGTAATCGGACAAAAATACTACAGCATCTCACCCTTGAAATACATCAGAGAAAATATGGGTAACATTATTGCTCGTGTCGGATGTAACATGAAAGATATTCGACTACCCTAGATCCCCACAACAAAATTAAAGTTAAAGTTTATTTTTTATTCAACACCACCACTAGAGCACATTGATTTACTAATCATCGGTTATTGGATGTCACACTTTTGGTAATTCGGGCATATTAACTGTAAACAATGTCTTGTTACAAATAAGCGGGCAGCATGGCCCAGTGGTAGAGTGCCCGCCTGATGCGCGGTCGGTCTAGGATCGATCCCCGTCAGCTGACCACTGGGTTTTTTTCTCGACATAACCATATGTCCGACGCCGATATAACCGTAATTAAAATGTGTTGAGTGCGTCGTTAAACAAACCAAAAAAAAAAAAATAATAATAAAAAATGTTACAAATAAATATTAGAACTAATAAATTTTTGTGCCATGTTTTATTGACACAAATCTCAATCCTATAGCCCAAACTGTCAGAAACTTGATAATTTTAGGAAGAAGTTATTGTAGGCCTACCCCCCGTTCTCAGTATGAACTTTCAACATCAGGTTGTTCTGCAGGACCATTAAGATCTCTTTGTTTTCACTCGTTCTATCTGAATTGTATCCATTAAAGCGACAGACCCTAGTCTTTAAACACTAAGGCATACTTTTAAACTAGACCCCAGTTTTAACCCATAAAAATGGACACCAAGTTTGGTTAATTTACAAACTTGTAACAAATTTGGATACAACGGAGTGAAACAAGCATCGTTGAAATATCATTAGATTAAATCGCGATTCCTTACACGTTACTTCTCAGACGCATGTGCATTTTTAACAAGATGAAAAATGCATTTTGTGGTGTTAAAAATAACGAAATGACCAGGAAGACTTTGGTGGTTGTATAGAAATGAATAATCTAAACAATAAAATATGAGTAATTTTTGATGTTAGTGATGATAAACGGCTCTAATAGTGAACAATATGCCTTAGTGTTTAGAAACAAGGGTCTGTCCCTTTAAAATATATTTATGTTTCGCTTATTAAGCAGCAGAATATCTGCCGGTACTTCATTAAACAAACAAACAAAATAAACACATATTTAGGGGCTTTAATTTGTAAATATGAAAAATTCCAGTAATAAATACCCTCCCCACCCCCCACAAAACCTTGGATGTGGGTTGGTAAAATGTAATGCTGAAAAAGGGCACACGCGTATCTTTTTAAAAGTAAAGTTCAATGGCCTTTTTCATATTTATAAAGCATTCAGAATGGATAAATGGATGAATGAACGTTTAATGACACCCAGCACAAAAATACATCGGCGGTTTGTGTCAAAACAAGGGTATGAATAAATTGATGATCAACATAATAAATTAAGAACAAAAAAGAGTTAAATGAAAACAGTGTAAAAAAGTAAGAACCTGCAAATCTTAACTTTCCGATCGAATCGAATTTCGATTCGAATGTTAAACTTTTTTTCGAATCGAATCGAATCTCAAATATCTTGGAAAAATTGTGAATAATCAAATGTTATATCAGATGAAAATATTTATTGCATCGGGTGCACACATTCCTTACAGAGGAAGAGACGTAGCCCAATGGTACAGCGCTCGCTGCTTGGTTGGTGTGGGATCGATCCCCATCGGTGGGCCCATTTGTCTATTTCTCGTTCCAGCCAGTTCACCACGATTAGTATTTCAAAGGCCATATGGTATGTACTTCGTTGTCTATGGGATGGTGCAATAAAAGATCCCTTGCTGCTAATCGAAAAGAGTAGCCAATGAAGTGGCCATAGCGGGTTTCCTCTCTCAATATCTGTGTGGTCCTTAACCATATGTCTGACGCCATATAACCGTAACTACAAGGTGTTGAGTGCATTGTCAAATAAAAATATTTCTTTCTTTCTTTCCAATCCGTACTTATACTCCCATTTCGTACAAAATGGATGGAAGGAAATGTTTTATTCGACAAATTTTCGTACAAAATGGAGTATGTGTACGGCATGAATACTTTGGCTTGCGAAGATGGGACACACTTGCGGGAATTCATGTTGTTTCAACGAGATTTTAAAGTTACTTGAATACTACGATAGCGTTACGATTCAACAGAAGATGAATTGCTATTTGTGATTTTATTTCGGGCGACGATCGTAAATAACGGTATGCTGGTATAAGCATTTGTAAGCATGACAGTTGCTCAAGCACGGTATACGGTAATACCATATTTGTTACAATCAGAAAAATATTCCAAATTAGCGTTATCTCACCAAATGATCGCGATCGTCCTTCAGTCCAAGTTATAATTTAAAAAAATAATAATTTATGGTTGTTTAACGACACACTCAGCACATTTTAACTACAGTTATATCGGCGTCGGACATATGGTTATGTCGAGAAAAAAACCCATTGGTTAGCTGACGGGGATCGATCACAGACCGACCACGCATCAGGCGGGCACTGTACCACTGGTCTATGCTGCCCGTTCCAAGTTATAAATGCGCGTATTGTATCGTTTTAGTTAGTTGCAATTTAAAGGGATGTACCCTAGTTTTTAAACACTAAGACACATGTTTGACTATTATAGCCGTTTTTGATAACTGAAATCATACTTTACTTCGATTTTATGGGTTAGATTATCAATTTCCGTACATCCAAAGTGTTTTTGGTCATACTTGTGTTAGCGGGCAGCATAGCCCAGTAGTACAGTGCCCGCCTGATGCGCGGTCGGTCTGGGATCGATCCCCATCAGCTAACCACTGGTT
>JAECMU010122856.1:0-17060 GCA_016106625.1 Dracogyra subfuscus
GCGAACCCAGTACCTACCAGCCTGTTTTCCGGCGACTTAACTGCTAGGCCACCGAGGCCGGTGGTACACATTTGTGGTGTTTTTCATTTGTAATCAATTATTTTATTTTTTATCGGTGCATTAAGTCTTAGTGTATTCGACTCCAAAACAGCCGGTTTTTACTACAACCCGAGCTTCGGACATGGTGACCGGCGTAAGCGACATTGTTACTTTCAAGCTACACATTTGTACCGGACAATGACTATGACCGGCCGCTTATTTCATGGCTTGTATGTGCAGATTCCCCTTTTGTTCCACTGTTGCTCATCTTTACATAAATATATGCACAATACTATAAATATACTGAATGTAGGAATACTTAGTTAAAATGTAATGCAGTAGTTTCCCATGTTATTATATGCACAGATGGGTATTGTTATTTTCAAAGCCTAAAACAGGTGATTTCAGCCCATGAAATTAACATGATACAAATATGGAAAATAAAACAGCTGAATCAGGAAAATCATGAGGATAAAACCTTGCTGACAGTTTGTAAACAAGAACATTCATTATTTGAGTGTGATTGTTCAATTTTATGTATGGGTTGATGTTAACTGAATCCTACATAGGTGCAGGATGTGGCCCAGTGGTAAAGTGCTCGCTTGATAGGTGGTCAGTCTCGAATCCCCCGTCAGTGGGCCCATTAGGCTATTTCTCATTCCATCCAGTGCACTACAACTGCTATATCAAAGACCGTGGTATGTCCTAACCTGTCTGTGGGATGGTGCATTTAAAAGATCCCTTGCTACTAATGGAAAAATGTAGGAGGTATCCGGTCTAAGACTATATGTCAGAATTACCATGGTTGACATCCTGATGATTAATAATCAATGTGCTTTAATGGTGTCGTTAAACAAAACAAACAAACTTTTTGAATCTTACATAATGTTCATGGATAGAAATGTAAATAATGTTTTTATATACTGGTAGTTGAATGTTATGTGAATTGTTGATCTTTACATTTATTTTTCAGTGTTACATATATGAATCGGCTTTAAATGACCAGCTCACAGTGAATTTTGACCCAGCGGGTGAAATTTTAGGAATATCAATTTCAACATCGGCCAATTCATGTGTTGGTGCGGAAGTGACGAGTGCGAATCTGTCGAACTGGAAAACAACTGTAGAAGTCTTTCAAACAGTCTCTGGGCCAACGTACGTGATGTCAACAACTAAAACCAGTGTATTTCATGTAGCTGACTCATACATATTATCTTTTAAAAGATGTTCTCTCCTTCTTTTATGTTGTACAATACCATTTGTTAAATATATTTTAATAATAAGAATTTAAACCAACTTTTCCTACTGTTAAAGATAATGTAAATTTATCATTTTACAGGCATGCAGAATAGACACAAAAAAATACCCAAAATGGTATTTAACTTTATAAAAGACTTTTGGGGTGGTTTAAATGTAAAACTTGGGATGTTTTTTTATTGCTGTGCAATTAGTAAACCACATCCTATATAAATTAACCATCTTAAGCATCGGAAGATGCCAGCAACAGCTGGGAAGGTTCATCTGTATGTTAATTTTCCGTTTAACTAGGTTGTTCTTTAAAAACATTTTTAAATACTACTTTCAGACCAGACACTCAAAGTTACATTGATAAATTGAAGCGAGAAGATGCTGAGAAAACGAAAGGACAACAAGGAGATAATCGGTCGTTTTTTGGAAAATATGTAAGTACATAAATGTGTAATGTAGTTTATAGTGTACTAGGACAGCAGTTTATATTTCAGGCACACAAAGTAGCTTTATTATTGGAGTTTTTAATTTTGTTTAAATGTAAACCAGTCCTAATTATTTGTATATACCCATCATTGACGGCCATATTATGGTATGTGGTTGTCCATCTGTACATTCGTCCATCCATACATCTGTCTGTCTGTAAACTCGTATCTTTCTTATCAGTTCATATAGAATGATCAAACCTTGCATGCACATACAAATTGGAATGGTGTTGTGTTACTCACCGTATCTAGTTTAATGTAACTATAGTAACATCATTTCTTTTAGGTGTTAAAAAATGTGCAAGGTGACCAAATCAAAATTCAACAATTTTGGTTTCATGTATATGAGGTCTCTACATTTAACTTTAACCCTGTCAGACTTATTAATCCATTGTCTTCAAAGTGCCCCAGGAATTGATATATTTGACAGTTCAACAAAGGATTAATTTACAGATGGTTATTTGATAATAACTTATTTATTATTCATAGTAGAAGACAAGCATATTTGTAAACATAAATCAATTTTTTATGAGAAGTAACTTATCATTATACATATATACAGGTATATTAAAAAAAAAATCATTGGTTATGAAAACATCAAATTTCTATGATAATATGTAAACCCAGTTAGAAAATCTCTCTGACTACATGCAAATCTCGAAAGTGGTATGTCATCTTGAATTTGTGATAGTATTTCAGCTAGTGGAATTCCATCGGAATATTCACTCTACAGTTATGTTCTGTGAAGGCCATATTATCGAAAATGGATGTTGCCATTGCAGTTGACAAATAGGCTGAAAAGTTCCAAATAAATTAGCACATTCTCACAGCAAACCATGTAACACTTCTACAGGATGTTGTTGTTAGCACTGCCTCTACTGCACATGTCAACCTGTGACAAATTTGGTGGTAAATACAAACTGAAAACACACAACGGGATTTCTCATTCTGTAGTCTGAATGGTGATTGTTTCTTTTCAATTGGATTTCCCATTCCGTAGTCGGAAACTGTTAAATAGGCAATTATCTTATAGAATATATGCGTCCATTTTTATTGATTTGTCCAGTTAGATATTTTCTTCTCTAGCCATGTTTCCAAATGTAGCAGGGAAAATTTTGTTCTGTATCACAACATGATTCACTACACAATTATAAAATATTAAATAGTAGTTACTACTCAATTTTTAACTTATCACCTAACTGTCACTATTCAAAATTTTAAAAATTAAATTTTCTATAATTAGGGAACCAAATGTTCACACTGGTCAAATAAAATATTCAGACATTAAATACAGAATGATAATATTATTTTCTGTCCTACACTCAAAAACCACTTTTCCTGGGCAAGCAGACAAGCGTTAATGTACAACAATGGTTACATGCATGTAGTTCATGGAAGCTCAGCTAAGAAGTAAAACATTTGGTAGATGGTAAAAATTGTATGAGTGTAAGTGTTTAGCATATTTGTGTGTCATTTATAAGTCTTTAACATTTGAGCTCTGAAAAGTTTCAAATTGATTCTTCTAATAGCCTGTTTATAGTAAAGTTATATAAAAAGTTTAAGCAGATTTTGTTTATAGCAGGGGTAGATTTTTCTATAGCAGGGGTAGATTTTTCTATAACAGGGGTAGATTGTATATTGAAATGTTTTATCTCCAATGAAAAAGTCAAATTTAATCTTTCATTTGTTAACAGTAGATGATAACCAATTGATAGATCTTTTGGGGGCAAGATGTAGCCCAGTGGTAAAGTGCCTGCTCGATACGCAGTTGGTCTGGGATCGATCCCCATTGGTAGGCCCATTGGGTTATTTCTCGTTCCAGCCAGTGCACCATGACTGGTTTATCAAAGGCTGTGGTTTGTACTACCTTGTTTGTGGAATGGTGCATATATAAGATCTCTTGTTGTTAATCGAAAAGAGTAGCCTATGAAATGGTAACAGTGGATTTCCTCTTTCAATATCTGTGTAGTCTTTAACCGTATGGCTGATGCTGTATAACCAAAAATAAAACGTGTTGAATGTGTCGTTAAATTTCCTTTCTGATAGATATTTGTACCATTCACAATAATTAGGTGGAATTGGTAACACATGATGACTATATCAATTTTTGTATCTTTGGTCACTGACTGAAAATATAATTTACATGATATAAACCTGGCTCAGCTGGTGTGTTCCTTGTACGAAACTGATTGGAGCTGTAAAAAGTCCAGTCAGACTGAGTCTCCATAGATTTTTATTTAAAGCCATTACATTTGTGGATACGGCCTAATAAGTAATATATTTACATATCAGGGCTAGCTCTGGGTGAGCAAACATATTTGTGTATATATTTTGCAATTTATATGTATGTTTATAAACTTGTGTATACCATATGAAATTTAAAAAAACTCGGAGCACCCCAACCCTGACACTGCCTTTTTTTTATATTCTGGGAACAATAAAGATCTTAAAAAAACCACAAGATATTTGCCAACTTATCTATTAAACTTAAAGACTTTCAGAATTAAAATAGCAATTATGTCAGGAATTTATTTTACCAAATTGAAAGAAAATTCCCTACGTTTTCTTAAAATATGCAATGGGTGAATGTGGTGAGTGCGACAGCTAGCCCTAGTTATACAGGTAATAGTTTTGAAATGTGCACTTTTCTAGCAATATAAATCTCGCTGTTTTGTTCCATTGTTTTCCATAGCTGTGACAGTAGACTACTGTAAACCTATGTTGTTTGTACTCGTGTTTGCGTGTGCATGTGTGAGAGTGACTGTTGTTTGACGGGCATGATCCTGCCCATGTCCATATAGCGCCTGTAAAACATCTTGCGACATGAAAAAATGCTCCCCTTAACTAACTTGCAAGGTGAAAATTTTGTACTGTTAACTCATATTATTTTTGAGAAATTGAAACTGAAACCAAATTTTTTTGTTAAAAAAAAGAAAACTGTGGTGTCTGCCTCAATATAACATGTATCAACTGTTTTCATTGGATGGATGCAGGTGGAAGTCATACTGTCTGTAGGGAACAATTTTGCCTATTTCTATTTGTAATCAATCTAGGTGTTGAGAATTATTACAATTTTGTAGAATGGGCTGGCCAGGTGTGTTAGATTTTGTAGAATGGGCTGGCCAGGTGTGTTAGATTTTGTAGCAATCTGGCAAATTAATTGTAACCAATGTCAAAATAAAACAATATTTGTATGTTTTGTATGTTTATTTATTTTTTGACTTACTAGTAACTCCCTGTTATATTTAATCATCAGATTTCAAAATGTTTGTATGTTGTTAGAAGGCAGAAATTAGGGTTTGCCGAATTTGTTGTATATACTGATGCCTGGCATAATTAATGAGACATGCAGATTAATTTGTCTGAACAGTTAATATACTTATAAGTGACAGTGAAACATGAACATATGCTAATTTTATTGTTGAATATATTATCAGATTGGTGACATCAGTGTCTGCGCTTAACTTTTGTTTTGAGTTGCCATTCGGGCAAGTGGTGACAGTACTTTCACTTGCCCGAGTCTATTTTCACTTGCCTGAATAATATTTTCTTTAAAAAACAAAAACAATAATGCAAATGATTATAAGAGAAAAAAAAAGAAAGAAAAAAAAATCGGTCGCCAGGCGGGCAACCTTACTGTGGGTTGTCGGTCGCCCGTCGTCGTTTTAAGTCGCCAGGGGCGATCGGGCGACCGTTAAGTTCGAACCCTGTGACATTTACATTTCAACAATTAAGATATGCTAAATTCTGAGGGGAGCAATGACTATTACCAAAAATATTCAGATGAGCTGTTTTCAGCTCCAGAAGATTTTACAAACATCCGTCATTGGTGTGTGTATGTGTGTGCACACACACATGTTCATGGATGTTAACGGTCTCTTTTTGTATGCATAGATGTTAGCCAGAACAATTTAACAGATTTATTTCTTGGTCTCTGCTATGGTACATATATATATATATTTTTTTTTTTGATAAGGAGTTTAATGGTAAGCAATTGATCGCCTTTGTTACATTCTTTTGCAATTCCATTACAAGTCTGACTCATTTCTGATAAGACATGTCATGGAAGAACTTTGATAAGACTGTATTTCAGTGTTAAGTGTGTTCTTTGAAAAGCACACATGAATGTTTGAAGTACGATTTATTCTTCCTGAAATAGAAACTGCTGCTATTTTAAGGGTTATTGATCCTTAACTTTAACAAATGTTTGGGGTACAAAATTGTACCCATTTTACCTTTTTGAAAAATGCCTGCCAGTGGATTTCAAAACTTATTATCAACAGGCATAGCAATAATCATGGAAAGAAAGAAAGAAATGTTTTATTTAATGGCACACTCAACACATTTTATTTAGGGTTATATGGCGTCAGACATGGTTAAGGACCACACAGACAGAGAGTGAGGAAACCCGCTGTCACCACTTCATGGGCAATTCTTTTTGATTAACAGCAAGGTTTTTTTTTATATGCACCATCCCACAGAAACGGTAGTACATACCACAGCCTTTGATCCAATGTGCCCACCGACGGGGATCGATCCCAGTCCGACCATGCATCAAGTGAACACTTTATCACTGATGCTACATCCTGCATAGCAGTCTCACCAGTGGCTGCAGGATAAAATCCCATATCAGACACTCTGATACTTTGTTATGTATTCATGGTACGTTTCTCACTGTACTGATACTTGAATATACATTTAATAAAAACTACAACTGATCAAAGGTTAGGGATTGTAGGTTTTGTTTAAATATGATTATCAATATTTTTGAAGAAAGAAGTGCTGTTCTTGAATTTCCTGACATCTGTTAACCAATGCAGAAAGGTTAAATGGGATTGTTGTTCATATCACTTGTTCAAAGATCAAGATCACTGTTATTGAAAACAGACGGATGGTTTCCAGGCATATCTGTCTGAATTGTCCAAGGCGATTTTCATTTGAACTTGATTTTCATGCATTATCCAATTAAGCACTCTGTCCTTGGCACTGGTGTCAGCTATCTGGGTTGTGTTTGAAGAACAGAGGTTAATGGTTGGTTGTTAGTGAGTGAGAAGTCAGCGTAGTGGCATTACACTTTTCTATGAGCTGTTTTACAAGGTGGTCAACTCAAACTGTACTTTATGTGTAAGATCAAAACAAAACAACAAAAATGATACAGCTGTCAAGAAATGAATATAAATGACAAAGGTTTAATCCATCAAAGGTGAAACTTTCAATAATTAAACCCCAGATGTCTAGAAATTAGAATAAAAGATAAAGATTTAATCCATAAAATTTGATAGATTAGCAATACTTAAAATAATAAATTGTGGACAGTTGGTTTACAGAAGTCATATACATGTTTTCTTCTGCCTTTTGGACTCAACAAGTCACATGTACATTTTTTATCCCAGTGCCCCCTTTCCTTTCTCTCCTTTGAATTCCATCTCATTTCTTCCCGATCTATCAACTTATTTTGCTGTCCACCACCACATCCCAGTCCTTGTCTCTCTCACCATGATGGGTGCTTGTCTCTTGTGGCTATCTGTGCTACACACCTGCCATTCCCCATCAGCTGTTAGCTGTTAGTCACATGTAATGGTTTTGCTAATTGGTAACAGGCATAGCCCTGCTGCCCAGAGGTAGAATACTTATTTGATGCGGTCTGGGATTGGTGTGCCTATTGGACTATGTCTCATTCCAGCTGGTATATCAAAAGCAGTATGTGTTATCCTGTCTGTTTGATGGTGCATGTAAAAAATCCCTTGCTACTAATGTAAAAATGTAACAGGTTTCCTCTCTAGAACTGTATATCAGAATTATCAAATATTTGACATCCATTACCCAATATTAAATAAATCAATGGGCTCTAGTGGTATTGTTAAACCAAACAAACTTTTAACTTTCATTAATGTTTTTCCTGCCTGTTGAACTGTAAATGACACATGATGGGGGTTTTCTGATTGGTATAACAAGCATATCTTCTGTTCTTACTGTATGTGACTGGAAATCGGTCCATGTCTTTAAATAAGGCTCTCCCTTTCCAGTCATAGGGTATTTATGAAATTAGCTCCTGATTTGTAAATAAGACCCACACCCCTTCCCCCAACCCCAATAGTGATGTTTCATCACATACATTATCAGTGACATTAAATAGATGATTTCATATCATATTCATTCATTCATTCATTCATGTTTGTAAAAACAACATAATTCAGTATTTACTCATACTTTGTTTATTGCACAGGACGTCAATCAAATAAAAGCATAACAAATACAAAAAAACTCAACAACACCATTTTATCATATTTGTAATAGCAGCCATTCCATGTACAGTACATATAAGAATCAAAAGTTAGAATACCGGTAGTTTTCAAGTCAGTAATTTCTATTAAAATGGATAGTAGAGAGGTATAAAATAAATGTTTTATGAAGATTAGTCAACCCTTTGACAGTCGTTTCAATAATACTATTAATAGACCTAATCTGGTAAAAAAAACAAAAAGAAGACAAAAAGTGGTACCTAGAAAGAGCAGAATTTTCATGGACTGTGGCATCAGCTAATAGCCAATCACCTTTTAGCCAGTAAATATTGATGGACGTATGCTATGTATGCTACATATTTCTTCCAAAATGTTTAGTTTTCTGAAATTTTAAATTAAAAACAAATCTTTGAAATATGTCAAACAAGTCAAGAAAATAAACATATTGTGGTGAATTTAAAAAAAAGAGAGTCTTAAATGGAAGTATGCTATGACTACATGTACTGATGTAGTTCACAGCATCATTCAAGTTGTGAATATAAAAATAAAACTATTTTATCATTGTAGAGCTCTATACAGTACAATATATATATGTATATATTTTATTTTTCTCCTGTATTTGAGTTATAAAGATTTAGCACATCCGCATTATTTATTTATAACATGTAATATTTGCTGAATAGATATGAACACCTGTATAAACTTGTGTACAAGAACAACTCCGTGTTTATCACACACATCTGCAAATTAGTCTATTTTTGGTATATTATTAATAGCTTGTAGCTCAGTCTTCTTTTCCATTCCAGCCATTACTTACTAATATGTATATAAAGTGTTATATTATTCTAGCACTTTAAAAAAATGCATATAAAAAGAGTCATTAGCTGAAAACGTAAGGTTGAAGAAGTCCGTGTTTGGCATCAGGTGTCTTTTTTAATTCTTTAGATTACATGTCAAGAAAGTCATATTGTAATAAAAATAATGGTTCACAATAGATGTCACTAAGTAAAATTTCCTTCTGATTGCCTCCCATTTTGTCTTGCCTTTACAAAGTGAAAGGCGAAATGAGATGTTACTTTTTTGATGAAGGAAGGGGGGATTTTGTTCAGTTGGTTGAGTGCTCTCTTAGGTGCTTCCGTCGCAGGATCAAACCACCTCACTTGATCCAGTGCACTACATTTGGTCAAAAGCTGTGGTATGTGCTTTCCTGTGTGTGGGAAAGTGCACATAAAAAATCTCTTGCTGCATTAGAAAACTAGTGGGTTTCCTCTGAAGACTACATGTCAGAATGACCAAATGGCAGTACCTGCGTGAATGGTTTTTGTTAAAGTTTAAAGGCGCAGACCCTAGTTTCAGTCCGTAAAAATGGACACCAAGTTTAATTAATCTACAAACCTGCAACACAAATTTGAATGTGCTTATAACTGAGAGAAACTAAAGTTTGTGATGTTTAAATAGGAAAATACGATAAAAAATAACTAGAGCTTGTCTTGATAACCATTAGTTCTTAGACAAACTGCATTTTTAAAAACTAGGGTATGTTGCTTTAATGTTAACATCCCACATTTATATCAGTTGCTCAGACACACAGTTTCTATAAGTCCTTGGTCAGTTAAACTGTGTTCATCATAGTGCACTAAACAACTTTTTTTTTAAACATGCATTGATATATGACAGGGAGATGGGACATAGTCTAGTGGTTAAATACTCGCTTGAGGCACTGTTGATTTGGGATCAGTCCCTGTTGGTGCGTCCATTGGGCTATTTCTCACTCCAGCCAGTTCACTATGACTGGTATACCAAAGGCCATAGTATGTGCTGTCTTATCTGTGGAATGGTGCATGTAAAAGATCCCTTGTTACTAATGGAAAAATGTATCAAGTTTTCTTTCTAAGACTGTGTCAATAGTACAATATTTTTTATATCCAATAGCTGATGATTAATAAATCAATGTGTTCTAGTTTGTGTCGGTAAACAAAACAAACTTTGATATGATGGAGCAACACTGAATATGAATATGTTTGTGGTAGGGTAAAAATTTAATTCCTTAGAATTAAGTCATGTTTTGTGATACGTAGACTGTCAACAGGTCTTAATATACATCATAAATGACCGGTCACGTCCTGCTCAATTCCACATCTCTTTATTAAATAACTATAGCATATTTATATTGATTTTGATCACCTATTGTTCACATATCTGTCAACAGGGAAATTGTTTTTCATATTCATTCATTCATTCATTAATCCATATATTCATCCATCCATTAAGCCATCTATTCATCCATTAATTAATTAATTTATCCAACCATTCACTATGAAGTCTACACTGTTGAACACAACTTGTATGGCATTCCGAGGATGTTAAAAGCTTACTGGCTTTAAAAAGCCAAAGCATGAGTCCTGACTTGAAACGTTTTGTAAGCAATAGGCCTGTAATGAATCCTCCAAATCTATGGATCTCTCGTCAGCTGTATTGGTTACTCTCCAGATCATTGTCAGACATTTTCTTCCCTCTGTTATAGCAGAGCAACTTGATCTGTTCAACATCGAACCTCGCTTTCAAATGTCTACTGTTCTGAACACACTCCACCCCCTCAGTTATCCCCCTTTGTGCCTCTCTAACAAAGGAGACTTTGTAGTCACGGAAGCTCGTCATACTAGACGATGAATCTCGGGGTCTGCGAGAGAAACGGATTACCTCCCTTGTGGAAGTTCGGTGAAGTTGAGACGCAGGCACACAGCAAAAGATCTCCTTGTACGTCTTGCAGAACTTGGCACTGAATGCCATGTAAATGATGAAGTTAATCGAGGAATTCACAGTCTCAAGAAAATAGGTTACGCTGGAGATGCACAGATAGAGGTTTCGGTTCCTACCGAGTCTGGAATACTCCTGCCAGATCTGGGAGCATGTGATGTTTATTGCACCGGGCAGGATACAGAGGACAAACACGAATGTCACAATGAGGAGCATGACGGTGATGCGATTCTGTTCGTACTGCCTGCCGCTGTTGCTGCTCTTGCTCATGATGCGGCGCAGGTTCCACGTCTTGCGTATCGCTGTCATGATGAGGATGTTCAAGATGATGAGTACGATGCATGGCAGGAAGCGGAAGAAGATGTTGAGGAAGATTCCGTAGATGGTGAGGAACTGTTTGTCCCTGCCCAGCGCCGTCTTCGTCAGCTTGAGAATACCATTGGTCTGATTGTTTATCGTCATCTGTTTGTATGTCGTGTACTTGAGAGCAAGGGGTATGAACGTCACAGCAGTAATGGTATAAATGACGAAGATTGCCACACATGTCATTCTCTTGCTGCAGATAGTTTTTGCCTTCATCGGGCAGTACACAGCGATGAAGCGGTCCACGCTGAGCATGCTTGTCAGCCATGACGTGATCCGTGCTGTCACCACGCTGCCGTAGGCACCGAGGACGGGGTAGGTCAACACACGTAGGTTGTCTCCCCTTATTGGGTCACGCGACTTGTAGATGTTGATGATGGCGAACCAGAGACTGTGTATGAGAAAGAGGAGGTCAGAGAGGGCGAGAGCGGCCAGGCAGTAGTTGGTTGTGTTGCGCATCCGGTGGTGAACCAGCACCACGATGCTCACCAGATTGCCGATGGAACCGAACAGAGAGAATGTCGGAATGAGAATCATGCCAAACACAAACAGGAACTTTCTCACTGCACCCTTGGAAGCAAATATCTCCTCGTTATGGTGAAATATCGGCATTTCTGTTGAGTACGTTACGAAGTGGGATTGGTTGAGTAAAGTTTCATGGAGGTCAATCCACGTGGAAGTGTTGTCTTCAGTGATGTTGTTAAAGTTTTTAAACAGTACACTAGTATTTACAGGAAACATGATGTACGTAGTATGGGACAGATTCATTTTAGAAACTTGGCTTATATTTTATCCCAGTGTCGTATTTCCATGTGCTTTGCCATTGTTTTGGTTGGTTAAACTAGTTGTGTTTTCAGATGGTTGACTTCATCTCAAATACCATATCCGAAATAAGAATTTTTCTCACTTGTCACCTTGCCTTCTTGTCTGAAAAGAAAAGAAATGTTTAGTTTAAATTAGTGAATTATAAGTACCAATGTTTCAATGGGTATGATACAAAGTTTATGACACTGGTCGATAACTTCTGTACTGTACATGTAGTTCTTCCCAGCAGTGAATAGTGAAATAACTTCAGGGTCATAGTCATTTTTTAACCCATGGAGTGGGAAAATCTGGGCTCACGCTGGAAAATGTTTTGGTTTATCCAATTTTCAGATACGTGTGCATGTAGAGAATTTTCTAAAAAAAATATTTTATTAATCAAATGCTGTAGCTACTCTGAACAAAAATTTGGTAATGTACACATTAAGGTGATTTTTTTCTCATTCCAACTAAGCATACATGCACATGTAAAATACTGTTTGCTGTTATTCAATATGACTAGAGTGAGTAACCCATGTGGATTTCCTGTCTTATTCTCTAGAACAAGTAACCCTATATAGTCATATGTCATTCACTAAATAGTCATACAGGTAACTTATAATGTTCACTGAATTGTCTAAAAAAATCATTTATTTTCCTCTGTGCTGCATATTATGTTGGACATACAGCGATACAGGTAGTTTATAATTGTCATTGAATTGTCATTAAACGTTCTTTTTTCATTTCCTCTTTGATGCACATCACGTATACCTGCATCAAATATCCAATGTAATGTCTGGTTCTCAATTAAGGATTATCGACAAATCATGGATATTAAATCATAAGCCGTGTATTTGAAGACTGCCCACTGTGACAACCTAGGGAGATTAGCGAAACAGCTGGCAGTCCGAACTGTAGGTGTTTTGTCCACATCAGGACCATCTTGAAGAACTCAGTGGGGGTGTATTAATCTGTGAGATGAATCAATAGCAACTTACGGAAGTTTGATTTTAATCGGTCGCATTGCATTGTGCAACAATCAGGCAAGTTTAAGGATGTTGTGAATATGGTATTTAAATAATATTTTGCAAATTTTACACCTGACAAATTGTCATACATTTTTTTTTTTATGTAACAAGAAGAAACAAGAGATATAAAAAAACCTTATTGCTGTTCAGTAAGAGTTAAAAAGAAAGAAATGTTTTATTTAACAACACACTCAACACATTTATTTATAGTTATATGGCTAAGGACCACGCAGATATTGAGAGGAAACCCACTGTCGCCACTTCATGGGCTACTCTTTTCATTTGGCAGCAAGGGATCTTTTATATGCACCATCCCACAGACAGGGTAGTACATACCACATCTTTTGATATACTAGTCATGGTGCACTGGCTGCAGCGAGCAATAGTAGACAGCCACATGTTTTTATCTTTATATTCTATAAACAAATCATGTGATATATGTCACAATAACTATATGTTAGACACCAAACAGATATAGTTTAACATGTGCTTGGGTGTTATTAATCTAACAGTCATTTCCTCCCTTCCACCACCACCACTATACCATCACCCCAATCACCTCCAGCATAAAGGAAATACTATCTTAAAACATTATTCAAAAAGCCAATTTCTATATTGCCAAAAACTAAAATTATTTCAGGTAATCTCCCTATGACAACAAACATATTTTATACTGATTTGATTTTTGTTTAAAAGCATGCTTACAAAGACAGTGTTGCATAATTGCAATTTCCCAGTGGTAAAAGGCTCACTTGGTGCATGGTCGATCTGAGATCCATCCCCGTCAGTGAGTCCATTGGGCTATTTCCAGTTCCAGCCACTACACCACAACTGGTATATCAAGGCCATGGTATTATCCTATCTGCGCGATGGTGCATATAAATGGTCCCTTGCTAAGACTATTTTAAAATCACCAAATGTTTGACATCCAATAGCTGATTATTAATAAATCAATGTGTTCTTGTGGTGTCATGAAAGAAATAAAACTTAATTTGATTGCTTTAAACTAGTCAAAGTCATGGTATGTGCTTTCCTGTCTGTGGGAAAATTCATATAAAATGTCCCTTGCTGTACTAGAAAAATGTAGCGGGTTTCCTCTAGTGAGGTGTCAGAATTACCAAATGTTTGACATCCGATAGCCGATGATTAATTAATCAATGTGCTCTTATTGTGCCGTTAACCAAAATAAAATTTAACTTTGAACAAAACATACTTTAACTTTGTGAGTTGATGTAATAAACCATCCATGTGTTATAAATACAGTGTGTGTTTTTCTTCTCTGACCCACGTGATCTCTGTAACCTTGCTGACATTACGTGACACAAGACGTGACATGTTGTGTGCCATATTTCTGCTCTGATTATCGTGCCTGTCACTGCCGTCAAACATTCTCCGCTTGTTATCAATATTTATTGTCCCTGGGCTATAACTAAGAGAAAACTGTGTTGATTGTGCTGTTAGCAAATCAAATTTGATTAGCCATAACATCCACCAAAATCTTCATCTATCACATTCACTGTCGAAAGCTGATTATTTTACATGTACTTTTAGGTTTGCAAAAAATGCTTAGTCATTTAATGAAAAAAAAACGGGAAAAAAGAAGTCAAATGTTCTTTTGTGTGAAGACCTCCCAGAGATTATTATTATTAGTAGGTGTTGAATGTTATAGGAAATTATCAATGATGATGCTGTAAATAAAAATCTAGATCATGTATCTACCAAAGATGGCAGGTTGCCTATCCCAATTAGAGCTTCATGACTGACTGCTATATATATATTTTTTTAAAAGAGTTTGTTTTGTTTAACGACACCCCTAGAGAACATTGATTTATTAATCATTGGCTATTGAATGTCAAACATTTGGTAATTTTGACATATACTAGTAGTCTTAGAGAGGAATCCTGCTACCTTTTTTCCCATTAGTAGCAACGGATCTTTTATATGCACCAGCCCATAGACAGGATAGCACATACTATGGCCTTTGATATACTATCGTAGTGCACTGGCTAGAATGAGAAATAGCCCAATGGGCCCACTGAGGGGGATTGATCCTAAAATGACCGTGCATCAGGCGAGCGCCCCTGTGCGTGCTGTAACCTCATCGCGGTGCAGGGGTGTAACATTCTCTTTGAGAATGGCCAATACAACACAAATTGAAGTTTTGAGTAGAATTCAATGTCTGTAAAATTCTGTGATATTTGTATTTGTATTTTTGTACAGTTCTTTACACTGTTTTTGTTTAAACTTTGAATTTTTATATTGGTGTTGATCATCACTTTATATATTGGCATTACTATAGTTTGACTCTAAATAGCCGATGTATTTTTCGTGCTGGGATGTCGTTAAACGTTCATTCATTCATTCAGGTGACCGCTTACTGGAATATCAAAGGTCATTTATGTCATGGTACATGTATGTACTAGCTATTCTGTATGGAAAAGTATCTAATTTAAATGATCCCATGCTGCTCATTTAAAAATATATCTTTTTAGCAGGTTTCCTCTAAGACTAAATGTTTGACAGTCTGTTGCCGAAGATAAATAAATCGGTGCTCTAGTGGTATCGTTAAACAAAACTGTTTAAAGATGGCAGGGTGTAGTTTGATGATAGATTGATTGTCTGAGGCATGATGGATCATGGGATTGATCACACTATCCTATTCAGGCATCCACTCCGCCCCTGTCCCCCATCTCAACCAGCGTCCCACTGACTGGTCAGTCAAACATCATTGCATGTGATGTCCTGTATATGAGAAAGTACATGTAAATAAAAGATCCCTTGCTGCTGTTTGGTAGGAATACACCATGTGGTGGTAGTTGGTTGAAATCCTCTGTCTAAAGACCTGGGCCCATACATTTGTTTTTGAAGATGTCTTAGTGCTAGAAAATCGTAAAACCAATGTAAGCTATGATGATCAATGCTTTAGATCTCAATAATTTGGGTACAACGCACACTTTTGTCCTTTCTGAGTGCAGGAAGGTAATTTTAGTTCATTACTGTCATAAACAGAGTCAGTGGAAGAGTTGTCAGTATTCAGAAATACATTTCAAGTTATTTTAATATAATTATACTTAACATTTCAGTGGTTTTGAGGTGAAATCTATCGAGGTCAACATGTTTGTTGTTAATTTGGTCATGATTATTTTGGGCACAATGTTTATCATGTCGACGTTGCTGCAATCTAAAGCTCTGAATTACTATGTTGTGTGCTGCAGTGATGTTGTAGTCTTTGATCGTTTTACAGTTTCATAGCACTAAGATATCTTCGAAAATCCCTAGCCAGGGGCCTACTTCATTAAAAACTTGCAACTTTGCAATCTTGCTACAATGCAAAAAGACATGCAAGGACAATTAATGTTATGTTACTTAGGAGAGCTTAAGAGAGCATTGTGAATAAGGCCCCAGGTGTACATTTGAGACCATAAAGCCATATTTTGAAATTTGCTGAAGTGTCATTAAACATCCATTTCCAACAGGCTGTCCAAAATGAAAACATGTTCCATGATGGTGAATTACGAGTTACATGCAAAACTATTATTATGCCATAACATGACTATAACATATATGCATTTCATCAAAAACAAAGAAATGTGATTGAACAGGCATTTCAAACATAAATAGCATGTATTGTTGCCTGGGGTAATATAAATAATGACTGGAATAGTATCCTGCTTTTGAGTGTTGAATTGGAGAATAATTTATTTTATGTAACCTTGATTAGTAAACAGTCCATCTACAGTACAGGTATAGCTAAAGGATATCATCATCAAAGAATGGTGTTCAACAGGAAAAACGAAAATGTTTTATTTTATTTTTATTTTTTAATATGTTTATATTTCTTTGTATGGGAAATATGTTAAATATTCAATTACAATATTCACTTTTAAAGGGACATTTCCGAGTTTCCTGCATTGTAAGATTTTTCATACTAATAAAATATTTCTACGATTAAATTAACATATTAAATATATTTTCTTGTTTAGATTATCAGTGTCTGTATATTCAATGTGTTTCTGGTCATCTTATTATTTTTAGCGGGCAGCATGGCCTGATGCGCGGTCGGTCTAGGATCGATCCCCGTCAGCTGACCACTGGGG
>JAECMU010122856.1:21325-38653 GCA_016106625.1 Dracogyra subfuscus
AATTACAGGTATAACCCATCTCGCCTCGGGTCAGTGTTTTACAACCAAGCTACTTCTTTGTCCTCACTGGCAATCAATCAAACCACTAGACTATTAGTTTCTTCCATCAGTTTTGCTCAAAGATTGTAGCCACCATGGCTGGCAGTACAAGGACAACTTTTATGAATATGTTCTAGAGACTGGTTAGCTCTGATAGATTGGCAACCAGCTGCGTTTTGGATTAAATCCAAATCACAGCGGAATTGCCCTACATAATCCATAAAATGTCTTTTGGACAATTAAAAAAAAGGTCATCTGATAGATAGATTTGTGAATAATGAGAGTATGCCACAGTTCTGAGACACATCTCACAGTTTGAAATCATCCTGACCTTTATAACGGTCTTGCTGCACCCAGTATGTTGATGTAATCTTGAGTCTGCAGAATTTTAAGTTTTATAATATTGTTTTGAAATTAATAAACGTGTGAAGGTTGCCTAATTTAATAATGTTTGATGTACATGTGGATTAAGAGTATGTGTATGTATTGTTAAAATTTCCAAATATTTCCAAATGTTCTTTAATATTTTGTATTGCTATTTGCTTTAACATATTTCTTTTTATTCTCTGAATTTTGAATTCTTTCCATTAAATATGACTTATAGCTGTGTTAAGCAGCCACCTTAAAGAGATGTAAAACCAAGCCCAGGGGTGCAAAAATGGAAAATACTTCACTAGCCCGCATGAACAGAAGCAACTAAAATTTACTAGCTTGCCAGAATTTTTACTAGTCCGCCAACCTATAGAATAATATAATATTGTTTAACAAAAGTATAGTATACACTGTGTTCACTTCAAATGGTGTGTGTGTGTGTGTTGTGTGGTATGTGTTGTATGTGTGTGTGGTGTGGTGTGGTGTGGTGTGTGTGTGTGTGGTGTGTGGTGTGGTGTGGTGTGTGTGTGGTGTGTGTGTGGTGTGGTGTGGTGTGTGTGTTTAATTTTAAAAACATTATTACAGACACTTGGTATGTGATCATCATCATGTGACAAATGAAAGTAAGCCCCAAACCTTGATTGACAAATCTATAAATTTTGAAATATCCTGGTAAAGACTTGGTTTTTCACATTTGTTTCACATAGATCTACAAAACTCAAATGACATTCCACAAAACCATCTATTCAAAACAAACCAGCAACATACTTCCATTGTAAAAAGCCATTTCTAGGAAGTATTGACCTTTGACCGGCACTATTTTCAAAATGTCAGTGCTCGTGCAGTCCGAAAGTCCAAAGTTATCAATGCAGTCTCGGTACATGTGCTATTTCATCATCTTTTTTAATTATTGTTTGAATTGTTTGGAATTTTTACATGTGGAGTTATCGATTTGATGAATAAAAACATAACAATAATTACAGTCAGAAAAAGACAGATTGCCCGTCAGACTGGTAGTTGTATTATTTAACTCATCTGTCAAATGTTTTACTTTTATTTGGTGAGTTGGTGAATGCTTACTGCACTCTTGAGGACTCATAAGACAATTGGCTACCTAAAGTGACTTCTGAGTTTTCAGCACTATCAAGATTTCCATATATCCCCAACAAAATAACACACATCCTGCTTTTTCCTGTTTTTTAATACTATCTTACCATAACATGTTTTAAATATAAAACATTTTACAGATAATTATATATTTGGAATGACCTTTGCTTGAATTATTTAAAATGCTGTTTGGCCCTTTGTTTTGTTTTGTTTTGTTTTTGTGTTGAAATTTATTTACATAAAAATTGATACCATGAAACAATGCATTGATTATACAGATGCTCATACTCTTAGCAAGAAAATGTAAATAAATTGTAATAACGTAAAAATATTTTATTTGCTAAAACCTTTTAAAATGGCTACAAACTCAGGATACCATGAAACAATGCATTGATTTTACAGATGCTCATATTCTTAGCAAGAAAATTTAAATAAATTGTAATTTTAATAACATAAAAAAATTTGTTTGGCTAAAGTCATTTTATTAAAGATTCATTTGTGCAAACTGATTGATCCTTAGACATTTTCAATGATTCTACAGATACGTAATGACTGACAGTGCCGATAAGAATGGCTAGGTAACTTTTTCAGACAGCTGGTCTGTAATTAAAAACAAAGATGCCTTTTTTCTCTTTTTTTTCTTTTTTCTTCTTTTTTTACATTTACTGAGTGAAATGATAAGATATACAGTGCAGGTATTACCTTTCTGGTGGCACTGGCCAAGACATTGTAAACTTTTACGTTTACCTCAATGTTAAAACTTTTGCATTTAGCTCCATTTCTCACAAGCTTTTAAGTCCTACATCAATAAAACTTGATTTATAGTTATCTCTTTAAATGTACACATGTTAAAAATGTGAAATTTATTTAATTTAAAACAAATATATATATATATTTTTAAAGTTTATAAAAAAGGTGGGTTTTTTATCTTTTATTTTGTTTAAATTATTTTTTATTATACATGCATTGAGATGAATGTCTATAGCTGGTGTAAAACTTACACAACTTAAACTGGTTTTAATATGCTGGTAGCTCAAACACTTTAGATTAGAAAAGACAAGTGTTTACACATGAAATAGCTATTCTGGAAGTGCAATTACCTGCACTTGAAAAACAGCAATGGACTCTGTTAGGTGTTGCTAACACTAACTGCTTATTCTGACCATGACGTCACTGTTTGCATTCACACTTACATTTAAACTGGTTTTGTTATACCAGACTAACTACACCACATACCGAAGTTATATTTTAAACTGGTTTAGTTACACTAGTTTAGTTAAACTAATTTAAAGTGTATTTGTAGATGCAGTTATTGAATGCAACTAACAGTGATATCAAGTAAGTTTAAAGTAGGCAAGATATTTAATTCATCACAACTGGTATATGAAAGACCTTGGTATGTGCTATCCTGTCTGTCGGATGGTGTATAAAAAAGATGCCTTGCTACTAATGGAAACATGTAGGATCTTTTCTTTCTATGACTGTGTCAAAATTACGATATGTTTGATATTCAATAGCCGGTAGTTAATAAAAAATATCAGTGTGCTCTATTGGTGTCATTAAACTAAAGAAACTTTTGTTTACCATCAGTAATTATCTTTATTTAAATAATGCTATTGAGTTTTCATCTTTCCAGAAATTATTTCAGATTTTTTATTTTTAAATGGATAGATTTGGCTTCTTAACTGGATTTGATAAGTATATATTGTACACACAGATAAATGCAGACACATATATGTGTGTTGCGCTATGAGATTCTTTGTGATTGCTAAAACCATATTAATTGGTTTGAACTCAGCGACATGTACATCTGTAGAGTATACGAGTATATGCAGGTGCAGGTACATGTATATAACCATCAGCTTTCTTCAGTATTGATGAAACGATTAATCATCTTGAGCTGATGGAGATCAAGTGCACCAGTTTGATTGTGATTTCCAGAACCAATCATCATACAGATGAGGCTAGTTCCATGTACCTCGGTAAGTGCCTGGCCCTACCCTGTTTCCGTCAGTGTTTTAAGTGCTTTACTAATTAGTCATACTAAGAACACGGGTTCTCGCCAGGACAGCTCATTGTTTGTGGTTAATTGACCATACAAAAATGTAATAAGGTTAATTATACATAATCAGGCTGGGAATTTAGCAGGATTATGTTCTTCCACGAATCCCAGGTTTTGGGATGGAAGCATAAGATTGTGACATGGAATCCTAAAAGTATCAATCACAAATCATTTTATTATTCCAACGGAATCCTAAAAAAAAATCCCATATCAGGCTGGAAATTTAGCAGGATTATGTTCTTTGTGAATCCCATGTTTTGGGAAGGAAGCATAAGATTGTGACATGGAATTCCAAAATATCAATCACAAATCATTTTATTATTCCAACGGAATCCTAAAAAAAAATCCCATATCAGGCTGGAAATTTAGCAGGATTATGTTCTTTGTGAATCCCATGTTTTGGGAAGGAAGCATAAGATTGTGACATGGAATCCCAAAATATCAATCACAAATCATTTTATTATTCCAAAGGAATCCTAAAACAAAATCCCATATTTAAAATTAAAAGTTAGTTTTGGTTAACAACACCACTAGAGCACATTGATTTATTAATTATTGGCTATAGGATGTGAAACATTTGGTGATTTGACAATAGTGTTAAGAGAGGAAACCTACTACATTTTTCAATTAGTAGCATGTTTTGTTTCTTTTTGTATGCACCACCCCACAGACAAAACAGCACATATGACAGCTTTTGATAATCCAGCCTTAGTGCACTGGCCAATGGGCCGACCGACAGGGATCGATCTGAGACCAACCATGCATCAAGCAAGCACTTTACCACTGAACTACATCCTGCCCCTCCCCAAATTCAGTGTCTGCCTATGATGGTTTTCCATAGGGTACAATACTAGGCAATGCATTTTTTTATTTTATATGATATTGGCTTCTTACTACAAAAGCAATTTAAAACAAAAACACAGGTACAAGGAAAAAAAATATTGTTGATGTTAAATAAATGTTGGTTAAATTTTATGGTATTGCCTTGATGGCAAGATAAAGGTATTAGTTATTACTTTCATGATGACAAAAGATTAAACGTTAGAATTACTGGCTAAATGGTAGTTTTTAGCTCACCTGAGACAATTTTACAAAAAAAAAATTATTTCCACATATTCTATAATCAAATAGTCTTCATTATGCAAAGGTCGATAGATTTGTTATGTCATTATTGTTGGATTGCCTGTTTGTCTAATGTTTTATGTCATTATTATAAGGTCTCATTTGTCCCCAGGGAAGTGTACTATAAGTTTATTGTTGTTATATGTATTTAAACTGTTAAAATGCCCCACCCCCCCCCAAAAAAAAAAAATGTGATTCTGGTTACATGTGAAAAAAATACTTTATATATATATATTTTTTAAATTATTATTATTTTTTAATTCCTAAAATTGGTCAAACTTGACTTGGCAAAGAGCACTATTTAAAGTAACATTTCATACAAATGCTTTGTCCTCTCATTGTTTTGAAGATCAATACCCAACCCCTGCAACTGCCCACAGCAATCGGCAATGCTGTGGAGTTTTTAATTCTCGATGGCACTTTTTTGGCTTGGACTATATATTCAGCCCTTGAAATTCGGACAAGTTTGCAACGGCTGTTAAGTGCTGTCGTAAATCAATTTTGCACCGGCACTACGGCGGCAATTTTAAAGAAAAGAGTAAAGCTGTCAAAAGTATTCATATATGATCCACTGCTTTAATAATATGCTAAAATATAACATCTCAACTTTACTTTCGTAAGCTTCTATACTGGAATAAACCAATTTATATTTATTGAGGAAACTGAGCTACACATGAAAATAAATGTATGCTTTTTTCGCGGATTTGTAATTGGACAGAGCTCAGAGAGAAATGCCTACAGACTTTTCACCACTCACAGATTTGCGACGGCAATGAAATGCTATTGCAAATCAAGTTTGCGATAGTTTTTGCGATGGCATTGCCAATTGCCGCCATGAATTTCGAGGGCTGTATATTCAGATGTTTTTTTTTCAATAGCATGCTTGTGGCTTGTTTGTGGATATTTCATAATTGCATAGGTTGAGTGGGGATCAATCAAATGTTTCTATATGCACATTGTCATAGAAATACAGTAGATGAGTACAGTGGTAGTATACATTTTTTATACCCTCTATGATGGATTGTATTATCGTATGGCATTGTCCATCTGTCAGTATGTCTGTCTGTTAACGTTTTCTTATCTGGACCATATCTTACAGACAGATGCATACAGGACCATCAAACATCACATGCATGAACAACTTGGTATGATGGTGTGTCACATACAATTACTATAATTTGTCTATATTCACATAATTAGAATTGAATCATACCCGTAAACTAGTCATTAATATCTAAGGTTTTCCAACAAACTCCTGATGGATGTATCATGTACCTCAGTGGTACTCTTGTTAGGAAATGCTATCCAGATCTGTTCAATATTGATTTTCACTGTCCATACTCAGAGCCCTCAAAAGTACCCGGTCTCCGGCGGCAAATCGCCGCCTGAAACAGCTTTTGCTGCCGCCTACTTTTCGCTGATGGTAAAAATAAAAGTGCTTTCTCTTCTTTAATAAAATCTCCAACAAAAGAGATCCAAACAAGGTGCCAAAATAGTTGTTTATTTGACTCATTTGCGCTAACAGAGGCCATGAGAATGCATCTCAGAGGTTAAATTTTTCAAATGTTTCTTGGGGAGGGCCCCCAGACCCGCCGCTTTGCCCCCTGCTATCATCACTGTTGTAGCCTGCTACTTCTTAAACTATTAAGGGCCCTGCATACTAGTTATTAGTCATTGCTAATTACACTCAGGGCTTCAAGATTATGGAAGCCCCACTCCCATGGCTAATGATATTCAGTGTTGGGCTAGTAAATAACTACTACTGTCATGTCCGACCGCTAGTGAAAAATATTAGTAAAATGTTGCAGTTAAGTCTATTTTGTAAATATGAATATCCTGTGCCCACCCCAATCTCTGTCTTCCTCTTTAGGTGACATATCTGATTATTACTATTATTTAGTAAAGTGGGGCTAGTGAAATTTTAATTGTGGCTAGTACATTTTTTAAATCACTGATCCCATGGCTAGTGGATCTGAATTTGTTTTTGTAGAAGCCCTGTCCAGTGTGTACTTTAAGAAAATGCTTTATATTACATCTAGTAGAAGCAGAAAAAGCCAACTTAATTAACAAAAGTCCATTATTTTCTGCTCATTCCCATAAGTCTTTGAACTTGTACTTTAAAGAAAGTAGCTTCAAACAGGAAACCAAACTATCTAAAAACTTAACTTTTGTTTATTACATCAGAGTAAATAGTCTGTATTTGTGGGTTTCTTTTCTTCTTCAATGGTGGGTGCATGCATGTGTGCTTGAATGTGTGTGTGTGCATGTTGTTTCGTGGATATTGTTATTGAGTGTTGGTTTCTTCAATTTTCATTATTCATAGCCTTTTTCTGAAATGTCTCTAAGAGAATGATTTTTTTTCTACTTTATAATTTTACTTATCCTGTATGTGTAAGTCTCAGTCTCTCTCTCTCTCTCTCTCTCTCTCTCTCTCTCTCTCTCTCTCTCTCTCTCTCTCTCTCTCTCTCTCTCTCTCTCTCTCTCTCTCTCTCTCTCTCTCTCTGGTTTGTGTATGTTTTAAAATCAGTGATACCTCAGAGTTTTTGTGATCTTACTAATCTTGTGATCTTTGTAAAAGACCATGGAAAGTTTTTATGTATATTGGAGTGTGCATTACGGTTATTTCCAGAATTATCATGTTTGGCAGCATTAATATTCAGACCTCTATAACTTTAAAATAACACATTTGGAAAACCTATGTTGTTTTTATTGAAAAATTCAATAAATGACATATTTCCAGTACTTTCATTTGGGCTTATTTCTTGTTCCAGACAGTGTACCACAACTGGTATATCAAAGGTTGTGGTATGTGCTGTACTGTCTGTGGGGTGGTGCATATAAAAGATCCCTACCTAGTAATGGAAAGATGTAGTGGGTTTCCACTCTATGATTGTGTCAAAATGACCATATATTTGACATCCAATGATTAATAAATCAAGTGTGCTCTAGTGGTGTTGTTCAACAGAACAAACTCATTTCTTTCTCATGTAGTCAAGTTGATTATGCAGGGGACAATATTTCAAATCTTGAAAATCAATTCACATCATATTTATCTACCAGCAGGTATCGGATTGTTCGGTTATTACTTTTGTGTAACTGGTGAGTAACGTAATCATAACATGTGTGTACTACACCAAAGAGCTATAAGAGTCTATAATTTAAAACTGGTGTTGACTCAAAGGACATTGTTGTATCTTTAGATATCGGTAATGGCTGTCATAATTACTCTTTACCCGAGTATTGCTTATGATCAAAGAAACATGTTCAGACCTCGTATTTTGATGTCCGTTATGTCTGTTTATTTAGTTTGACAGATTAAGAACAAGGTAGATGAACATAGACATCATAGTAAATACACAATGATAAATATGTCTCGCCTTCATTTAAAATTATAATAAAAAAATAAAAATTGAACTAAAATACATCAGAATATATACTACAAAGAAAAACGTTAATGATTTTCAGTAAAATCCTACAGAAACAAATTGAAGTTTGTATTAGACTTTGTAACAGGCATAAGTCTAGAACACTCGTTAAGTTACCTGAAGGTTATCACATGTCAAGAAAGTCTAGAATGCTACTTTGTTTTCTACAAAAAAAATTGAACAAAAATACCACCACCTAAAATTAGATCATTTGTCTGCTGTTTAAATATAAATTACAGACACAAGTAACCGTACAACAAGAACACTGATAGAAATAATCAACAAAATAAAAAATAAAAATTAATGTATTTATGAATAAATGATAATGAAAAGTTTAAAATTCATAAATACATGTATATCATACAATAATGGTTATCAAGCTATAAGTAATTTATGGTTACCTGCACATGAGTTAACGATGTTTAGAGCTCTACACAAAAATTAAATGTAATAACTGAAATGCAATAATCTTTACATTTTATATAAAAGGAGGGTGGAAGGATAAAAGATTATTGATATACTGTAACAAACAAGTGATATACATGTGTTAGATACTTTTCGGTTAAATGAAAATACACATGCAAATTTATTATTAAACTATTTATAATTGGTTAAGACAAAATCATTTTGAATGTGAGTGTTCATTCAAACATATGCCATATCCCTTAATAATAATTTGAGATTCTTGTTAAAATTAGAACAAAGCTCTCAGCCAAATTTCTCATTCCAACCAGTGCAGCATGACTAACATAACAAAGGCTGTGGTATGTACTACCCTGCCTGTGGGATGGTGCATATAAAAAATATCTTGCTGCTAATTGAACAGAATAGCCCATGATGCGGGTTTCCTCTCTCAATATATGTATGGTCCTTAACCATATGTCTGATGCCATATAACCGTAAATAAAATGTGTTGAGTGCATTGTTAAATAAAATATTTCCTTCATTCCTGCCTTAATGATATGTCTGATGCGATATAACCATAAATAAAATGTGTTGAGTGTGGCGTTAAATAAAACATTTCCTTTCTTTAGCAAAATTTGTTGGGCTGGGTGTTGTTTTTTTTTCCAAAGCACTCTGCTAACCATTTTATAGATTAAACTTGTCACAACTGTGCCTTTTGTAACCTTGATGCATGCAATTGTGGTGAAGGAAATCTCAATATAGAAAGAGATGTGTGTGGTGATTTCACCTGCTGTTTTACTCAGCTGATTGTCCCTGCAAGCTATGCATGGAGGTGTGCACTTTTACTAAATGCTCATCAGATATGACAGGATAAAAGAATCAAACAGTTAAAGTGCAGTGATATGGAGATGCCAAAAGCAAACATCAAGGTTGAGATTGGATCTGAATGAGACCGTTTCAGCAGGTGATCTGTCTGTATCTGTAATCATCTCGGTCCACTGTTTGGGTGTTGAATTCTGCACACCCACACACTGCTTCATGTGATAAACCTCAGTGAAGTGATATATTGTTAAACTGTTTTTGTTTAATGAAACTACTAGAGCACATTAATCTGCACCCACACACACAGCTTCACAAGTGTTAATACAGTGAATGATGATGAACCTCAGTGGCTTAATAGACTGTTTTTGTTTAACTAAACTACTAGAGCACATTAATCTGCACCCACACACACAGCTTTACAAGTGTTAATACAGTGAATGATGATGAACCTCAGTGGCTTAATAGACTGTTTTTGTTTAACTAAACTACTAGAGCACATTAATTTATTAATCACCAGCTATTGGATGTCATAGATGAGTAATTTTGACTTGTTGTCTTAGAGGAAACTGACTACATTTTTCCATTTGCGGCAAGGAATCTTTTTTAATGCACTTTTCCCACAGACAGAACAGCACATACCATGGCCTTTGATATATAATATACCAGTCACAGTGCACTAGTTGGGACAGGAGAAAAAACCCTAGTAGGTACTAAATTCACACCCCAGTACTGGATACCACAGAATGGGGATGTGTCAGATCACCACTCCAACTTCTGTCTTGATAAGCACTAACAAGTAATCAGTAAAACTTTTCATCAACAGACAGTCCAGATACTTGAGGCCTTCACCTAGATTGCATCATGTTTAAACCTTACTTCTGTATAAGTATAAAACTAAATAAAAATTATATGAATTGGGTGATTTGTAGTCTTCAGAAAATGGGGAAACTGAATAACTACAATTTAACACACTTAAGTTCTTGATAATGGATCAAATTTAACACACTTTAAGTTCTTGACAATGGATCAAATTTAACACACTTTAAGTTCTTGATAATGGATCAAATTTTAATACAATTTAAGTTCTTGATAATGGGTCAAATTTAAGTTATTAACAATGGGTCAAATTTACCACAATTTAAGTTATTGACAATGGGTCAAATTTAACACTCTTTAAGTTCTTGACAATGGATCAAATTTTAATACAACTTAAGTTCTTGATAATGGGTCAAATTTAAGTTACCGGTATTAACAATGGATCAAATTTACCACAATTTAAGTTATTGACAATGGGTCAAATGTGCCACAATTTAAGTTACTGACAATGGGTCAAATTTAACACAATTTAAGTTATTGACAATGGGTCAAATACCCCAAAATTTGTTTTTGGCAGATACCCGGTCATTGGTATCTGCCATGAAAATAATGTCTTCAGTATTATTATTACTGAAGACTAAATGTGAAACTGTATCTTTAATGGATGGGCATTATATGGATAGATTATTTTATGCAGATGTATATAATGCATTTTAGTATGCTTTTAAAATGCTGTAGGTGAGAGATTTAAATTGCAATAAGCTGTCTAGAAAATTCCTGTCACAATGTCTTCATGATTCTCAGCTTTAATATTGCTGTTTTGTAACAAAATTGTATGAAGTTTTTGTGTGTTTTTTTTCTGTTTCAAATACACTTTTGTAATTAATTAGGATTACAAATACAAAAGCAAGTAATTACTGTACTATGTGCTATCTTGTTTATGGGAAATGCATACAAAAGAAAGTTGTTTTTTTCTTTTTGTATAACGACACCACTAGTACACATTGTATTGGATGTTAAACATAGTTTTACATATTCTTCGAGAAAAAAACCACTATATTTTTTCATATTAGTAGCAAGGGATCTTTTTATATGCACCATCCCACAGACTGAAAAGCACTTACCATGGCCTTCAATACATATAAAAGAAGTGCTGTTGCTATTCAGTAGGTGTGACCTATATCCTCTCATGCGGTATGGACCATGTGTCACAATAACAATGAGATAGTTGGACAAAAACATAGCAGTACCGTATTTTAAAATGTTGTCTAAAATAGCCACAATAGATATACCAGAAAGGGAACAGTAACCTTTGCATCATCTATACTTAAATGTGTACCATACTTAAAATCTATATTCATGACAATCATGTGTCTTTTTTATATTTACCACGAACAATGAAATTCATGTGACATTATTAATGCATGTAGATATGCTTTGTGTGTACATATTTTCATATATTTACCATGCACAGTGAAAAATTCATGCAACATTATTGCTAGACACACTTTGTGTATTCATATTGTTATATATTTACCACACACAATGAAATTCATGTGACATTACTAATAGAACCCTTCTTGTTTGGGGCGTGGTGTTGCCCAGTGGTAAAATGTCCGCTTGATGCGTGATCAGTCTGGGATCGATCCTTATTGGTGGGCCCATTGGGCTATTTCTCGCTACCGGTATGGTATATCAAAGGCCATGGTATGTGTTATCCTGTCTATGGGATGACACATACAAAATATCCCTTGTTGTTAATCGAAAAGAGTAGCCCATGAAGCAGGTTTCCTCTCTCAAAATCTGTGTGGTCCTTAGCCATATGTCTAATGCCATATAACCGTAAATAAAATGTGTTGAGTGCATAGTTAAATAAACCATTACCTTCCTTCTTGTGTATTAAATGTTTATGTAGTTACCATGAACAATTTAATTCATGTGACATTATTATTAAGAGATATGCTTCACTGATTGCCCTGTTAAGTTTTGTTGGCAGAGAAAAACAACAACTGTTTATATAGTGGTACAAACATCTGGTACTAAACGGGAACATAATCATAAGAGGTGATTAGAAGTAATAAGCTTTATCATGTCCATCGAGGGCAAGCTGTCAGTCACATCTGTGGACAGAGTCTCGACTGTTCATCACTCACGGGTCGTAATAACCCTTGTCTTAATGGAGGGGTGGTCCTTACATCAAATTACGAATAATATATTTAATAATGATGATGATTCAGGGTTCGTAGCAGTCTTTAAATTCCTTGAAAGTCTTTTAATTTAATTTAATTTTAATTTTTAGCTCTTTGAAAGTCTTTGAATTGTAATAAAAATCTTTAAAGGTCTTTAAATTCTCACAAATCATAGCCAAAGCAGTGATGATATCTGTTACAGCTGCATGCACTTGATATTTTCCAGTTACAAGGTTTAATCTGTCTAGATGCATGTAAAAAAGCTCATTTGTTTTACCATGGACAGCAACATAAATGAACTGATTTGGTATTTGTTAAATGTCTTCGACCACTATGTAAAATATTTTGAAAATGACAGATAAAAGTCTTTAAAGTCTTTAAATTTGTTTGGTCTGTAAGGTTATGAACCCTGTGATTGTTTGATACATTTTTAATGTGTATTTTATTCTCCCAGGCTGTGTATTGTCTCAAAAATGTAATTGACAGTGATGGTGTATTGGCTTTTAATTATGTGTGAGCGTGTACTCGTCTTTTACTTAATCATTACACAACAGAGATTAATATCAGCATCGACTGATGATACTTTCTCAGAGATTTATATTGCTGCAAACATAGTAGAGGTATGCAACTTCTTGTTCATGTTACTTACAACAGCTGTCATTCTAGCCAATGCACCATGACTGGTATAACAAGACTGTGGTATGTGCTATCGTGTCCGGGATGGTGCATATAATTGATCCCTTCCAACTAATTGAAAAGTTAGGTCAAAATGAACAAATGTTTGACATCTTAATAGCCAATGATTAATAAATAAATTTAATTTCTTTTTTGCAAATTTGTGCCTGTGTATATAACTGCTTTTATTTATCTGCTACTATGCAACATCTTTTGTGGAAGGTACACAATAATGAGACTGCATGAACACCATTTATTATAAATATAATGACATCTGTAATAAGTAGTTAATTTCAAGTAAAATCCATGCAGCAACTGAAATTTGGCCCAATTACCAGCTTACCTATAGTTTGACAAACACTGGGACCAAAACAAAGATTTATTGTAATTTCAAGTGTCACAATTAATTACCATCATGTTCCATAATTAATAACCATTATTCTGGAGCATCATTAAACATAACATTGGCCTTCTGTAAGTCATTTCTCTTTGATGTCAGTCTTGGTATATTTTTGGCGAGTCTTTTTATCAGGCCATCAATCACACCATGACATAATAACCCCAGGAGTCTGTCAGACACAATAATAAGATAAGACCAGGATCAAAAGAACAATGATCAGATGACTGGAGATTGTTATCATCCAGCTGAAAGACTCCTCAATTGGTGTCTGAGTGACCATGGGCCCAATTACACAAAACATTGTAAGCGGAGTCACGGTGAATCTATGACTAAACCACAGTTCTTATTGCTACTAGGAATGAATGAATGAACGAATGAATGAATGAATGAATGAATGAATGTTTTAACGACACCCCAGCACGAAAAATACATCGGCCATTGGAAACAAATAAGGTGATGATCAACATCAATAGAAAAATTCAAGATATAATAAAAACAGTGTAAAGAACTGTGCAAGAATACAAATACAAATATCATGGATACTGACTTTTATCCTAAACTTTAATTTGTGCTGTATTGGCCATTCTCTAAGAGAATGTTACACCCCTGCACCATGGTGCTACTAGGAGTACAACTAATGTAGTTTGAAGTTCACACATTTCATTTTCTTTTGTCTTTAAAATGATCCATTTTCCACATTGATCATCATCATCATCAGATGTAATTGTTGGTGTTAGATGACAAACACATATAAATGTATGACTGGTTTAACTGCTAGTAGCAGACATAAACGTAGGATGTTTTGTGAAGTGGGCCCCATGGTGTTTTGTTTTGATGTAAGTACAGCAGTGAAGTGGGTGATGGTATAAGGAAAATGAGCGATTGGATGTGTTCAAGTCAGACGGGTAATTGGTGGTAATATTAACAAACGAAAAATAAACCTGGGATAAATAACACCGTGATAAGTATTCAATTTCAATATTATTATTAGCTTTACAGCTTATAGATATGCAATATAATACAGGTGATGCACCTGTTCCAGATCACCTGTAGTTAGCGATGATCAGTATGTCGGTGAATTCAATTAAAATTATGTTCTTTGTACTAGTATAAAACAAAATACCTTTTTAACAGTTTCTGATCATTCTGACTGCAGATCTTTCAGCCAGTGCACCATGACTGGTACTTCAAAGTCTGTGGTATGTGCTATCCTGTTTATGGGATGGTACATATAAAAGATTCCTATCTACTAATCGAAAAGAGTAGCCCATTAAGTGGCATCAGCAGGTTTCCTTTCTCAGTATCCGTATGGTCTTTAATCATGTATCTGATGCCATATAACCATAAATAAAATGTGTTGAGCACATATTTAACTAAAACATTTCCTTCCTTCTTTCCTCTTTTGTTTTGGATTGCTGACCACATTTGTAATGATGACTTCACATTTTGCAAGCATCCATTTGTGCGCAGGTCTTGTCAACTGCCGTATACACATTGTGCTAAATATTGTGTTTAAAGATCCATTCCATAAATATAACTGTAATGGAGGCTGCCATCGTTGACACAGAAGTGAAAAATATACCTCTCTGTATACATATAGCTTTGGCTAATGAGGGCTGGGAGGGGGGGGAGCCTAGTGTAGGGCAACCACACCCCATCTAAACTTTATTGTACATAGCACAAGTTACATCTAGTACAAGATATTAGTAACAATATGGTGAAGGAGCAATGGAGAATATAATATACATACTGGTGCATGTATCTGTATAACTGATCAATAATTTAAATGCTTTAAACAAATATTTTCCCAAATTATGTAAAATCGTCTTGTTTTTATAATTAAACAATTCTGTAAATTTTGAATCAATGAATGAATGCATGCATGATTGAATGACTGAATGAATGAATGAATGTATGAATGAATGTTTAACAACACACCAGCATTAAAAATACATCGGCTGTTGGGTGTCACACTAAAAATGTTTTGACATGTATGGTCTTACCCAACAATCCTTCGTATATGAAGTACTGCATACCAGTAGTTTAAAATAAAATTCATCTTCAGTATCATCTCAGTTACATAACATACACTTTGTTTTTGATCTGAATCTACATGCACATTGTACCTGTAGTGTAAGTAATATTATATCATCAACCGGTTTAACTGTTAGATTATGTACAGATAACCTTATTTACATTATAGTTTATCTCTTATTCATAACTGTAGTAGCCCAGTTGTAAAGCACTCACATTATGTGCTGTTGGTTCAGCCAGTGTACGACAACTGGTATATCAAAGGCTGTGGTATATGCTATCCTGTGTGTGGAATGGTGCATGAAAAAGATCACTTGCTACTAATGAAAAAATGTAGCAGGTTGCCTTTATAAGACTGTCAAAAATACAATGATTAATAAATCAGTGTGCTCTAGTATTTTGCAGTTATATTTATACATGTACTTATATATACTTATATATATTTGCTCAGTCAAATATTCTTTGCTTAATTATGCATGTCCTGTTACATCTGTATATATATATATTTATCATGCAACCAAGCTTCCAGTTACCTGCTAACACCTACATGATAATCTGAAGTGTGATAGTCAATGCCTGATAACATGTATGTGTTATCTAGTCATTAGGAAATGAATTCTGCGCATGGCAAGTCTACCTCCCACCTAATTTAATGAACATTCATTTCCAGCAAAACAATGTTGAACTACATAAATAAACCTTTTATATTTACTGTACCATTAGAATACTTTTAATTTTTAAAATGTCCTGCTTTAAATGTCAGCGCTTTAAATTAAATCTTTAAATTTCAAAGCAAGTAGTTTTGCTTCGATGTTTACAACACATCGATAGTGGAAAATATCTGTGCATGATCAAACCATTTCCGGTGGAAGTTGATTTGTTTTGTAAACATTCCAAAGTCTGATGTCTGTGACATACGTATTTACGCCAGCAGCTGTTAGTGGAGGAATCGTGTGTTTATTTTTTTTTTAATGAAAAACAGTCAAAGTTTGGTTAAAAAGGTTTGCATGATAAAAAAAATACCAGGTTACTACGATTTGATATCGTAGTTATTTGGCTTGGTTCGATAATGGTGTAACAGGCTCGCTGATGCTCGCCTGTTACCCCATTATCTAAACCTTGCCAAATAAAAACGATATATCAAAACGTAGTAACCTGGTATTCTATATATATACAAATGTATATACACACACACACATGTATACCATTTATCTCAAAACGAGTTGTTTTAAAATGTATCTGAATAAGTGAAAGTGAGTTTGATAAGTTTTAAATTAGTTGTAAGATAAATGGTATCTGATGGATACATTATTTCTTACATATTCCCAAAAACTAGGCTTTAAGCAAATTTCAACATCTTTTTTGACTAAAAGTTATTTACAACCGTTGCACTTGCATCTAACTTCTGTGTCACAGACCCATGATTGTCAGGTTATCTATATGTCACCATGTAATCGATTTCCATTGTGTAGTTTTTCATTGGATGTATGACAGTGGTGACCTGTCATCACCTAGGAGCAGCCAGTCATATGTCTTGAACTTGTTAACACATGTACATGTGTAAATAAGCATGTGCTGTAAAAATATAATGCATGGTGTGCTCAACAATGGGTGTATAAGAAATCCAAGTCTAATCCAGTTCATTTAAAGTTCTAATGAAAGTTGACCAATTATTTTTTGTTCTGCAATTGGATTTTAACTCGAGATGCAGTATATTTAAAATAAAAAGTTTTGTACAGATTAATTTCAGCCATTATTGAAACATATGATAAGTAAACCAGCAGAAATCATTCAATACAAAATATATATCATTATACGTGTAGTTGACCATTTAACTTTTATTTTTCTAAACAGAAATCT
>JAECMU010122873.1:8024-39673 GCA_016106625.1 Dracogyra subfuscus
AGAGAGAGAGAGAGAGAGAGAGAGAGAGAGAGAGAGAGAGAGAAACAGACTACGAAAACAGACTCGTAAATAATTGTTTAATGATTCAACTTGAATATAAATCTAACCACTTGCCAGCGAAGGTCCAACGTTAGTAGAGAACCGACAGGTGCCCCAAAAAGGAACTCCAAATACATATACTATAGTTACATACATACTATATAACGTAAGTATAACATATCTGACTTTATTGCTAGGGAATACTTGTGAGAGGACCAAACTAAAGTTAACGCCATCCCGGTTCCAGATTACGTTTTTTTTGTGGAGGATAGATATTGTGTAAATCAGACTGTTGGACTTATTAATATTAATTACTTCTGTTTACAGCCATCGACTGATCAGAATACAGGTGACGCCTGAGATTTATTACAGTTAAATTGAATAGTTTTTATTTTAGTTAATCGTACACCGTCTGCATGTGTAGCGAAACAATGCTTTGCATGAATGTTCGTAGTTTGCCTGTCTTAGATTTATTTTGTTTTATTTTGTTTTTTAGTTTGTTAATTTGAAATCTAAATGGTTGGTATAACCCAATTTAATTAATGGACCTACTCTGTAGTTACGATCTACACAGTTTCCGGTTTATTAAGATTTTAATTTGTCTTCTTTACAATATACTAGTACCTTATGACCAGAATGTATGTAAATATGTAATATGCAAGTTACAAAAGAAATATTATAATTTATTATTGTCCACATGGTTCAACATAACCGTTAGTAATAATCATACGAAGCAAATGTGTAATAAAAAGTGTAATGACGTAATTAATAACATCATAACATGACGTAGCTTGTCCAGTCCAAGTTCAGGCTGTGCATGTGAACTATAAGGTCATATGTTGTCTTCTTCTAGTTGTGGTTGAACTATTTTGAGACAGTCCTTCTTATTCAGAAAAAAAATAATGTGGATAATAAAGAATTGATTACTTTCGCGTGAGTCGTACTGAGTTTACGAAACTCATGTCAGGATTCACGTGTTACCCTCACCCTCGCTCGGGCAATACAAAATTCTTGATACTCGTTTCGTAAAACCACAAGCTCGTATAATAATCTCTATGTATTAGTATGTCCAGAGTTGAGATATTTAAGACAAAGTGTTTAAATAGGATTTACGATAGATGGGCAAATACTGTATTCGAAAGTTTTATAGGCTGACCCGACAATCTGAATATTGTATCAGATTTACCCGATTTGTACATTTTATCATGTTGAGACCCCAGACATGAACTTTTTATTTATTCTTCACAACTTTGATACTTCATGCAATAAATAACATAATATAATGTTTCCTATTTGTTTTTAGAAGGCACCACTCCGAACCCCACACAGAAACCAATAAAGACGACACCGAGGGTTAAAGCTACAACCAAACCCATCAAGGTTACCCCACAGGCCACGTTTCAAACTCCAAACTACCCTGACAGTAAGTAGCTTTTACAACAGATTTGATTTTGTTTTTTAATTCTCGAATAATTAACAGCCAAAAGGTAAATAATTTTCAAACCTATTCCAGTAAGTTCATGCATAGTGAATAGCAATATTGGAAAGAAGGACATTTTACTTTTTATATTTGAGAAAATGCAGTTTTAATTGAATGGAATTGTTTTGTTAATTTAATTTCAACTTAATGTCGTGCATATTTCCAATTAAGTTTCAAGCACGCTGTCCTGGGCACACACCCTAGGACAATGGGTTAGTTGTTAGTTGGTTAGTGAGAGAGAAGAGAATGTAGTAGCTTTACACCTACCCATTGAACCCTTAAGAATTCGCTTTAGGTTGGAGCTGGTACCGGGCTGCAAACCCTGTATCTACCAGCCTGTTGGCTTAACCAATACGCCACCGAGGCCGGTTTGTTTTGTTCGTGTAGTGTGTTGACAACGATTAAATTGTCAGTTAGATACAAATCCATTACACTTGGACCGTAATACGTGATACCTTACTCATAACGTACGTTATACGTTAACCTTTTAATCGGACAACAACATTGATAAGCTGGTTCAGCTAATTATTCTTTATGAAATTTTAATGTCAAAGGAAATAATATATCAGAGCTATGGCGGCTGCATTCCAAATTGTGTTTTGCATGACACAGATACAATTTCATTTCTTTCATTTCAACTTATTTTCGTGCTTATATTCAATTAAGATTCAAGCACGATGTCCTGGGCACACACACCTCAGCTATCTGGGCTGTCTGTCTAGGACAGTGGATTAGTCGTTTGTGGAGAAGATGGTGTAGTGGTCTACCTATTGAGCTCATAAAAACTCGCTTTGGATTGGAGTCGGTACCGGGCTCCGAACCCTGTACCTACCAGCATGTAGTCCTATGGCTTAACCACGATGCCACCGAGGCCGGTGACACTAACAATCCTCTTTGCACGCAGTTAGGCCATCATGTGTCGACTAAAACTTGATATAGGATCAACCTGGCCAGGTGACGGCATAATTCAAAATGGCCGCCATTTAGCTATTTCTAACTCTGTATCATATTTAAAGGAGTAAGGTATAAAATATTAGCTCCAATGACACATTTCATACAATAGTGTTACTATTTATGTGTTGCTGTTATATATTAATTTAAAAAAAAAATTAATATGAATATGCTGAACAACAAACGAAACACGTCTAATCACAAATACCCTATACATAATAGCCTAAATATCAATGAAATCTTTACATATTTAGAAAACGTATGAAACTTGACACACATTTTGTATTGCTTAGTGGTGTCAATTTAAAAACAGATATTAATATCTCCACCTGTGGCCGCCATTTTGAATTTAAATGTTTTAATGGTCTGCATATAAAAAGTAGGTAATATGTTCGCCATATTGGACTTAAAAATGACCGTTATATGTAAACGTTTTTAATGAATATCTTAAAATCTGATAATGGATGTAAATATTTGTATACATATTTACCAGTATAAATTACAATGAAGCAAAATTGAAAATGCATCATGTTGAAATTTAGTCACCTTTTCTCAGATGTCAAAGTATTTCAAATTGAGGTTTATGCATACTGTGAATTTTCGTGGAATCCGTGGACTAATGCAGTCAACAAATATAAGAACACAATGCAAATATAATACACATATTCATATGGGGGGCCTGATGCGCGATCGATATAGGATCGATTCCCGTCGGTGGGCCCATTAGGCTATTTCTTGTTCCAACCAGTGCTCCACAGCTGGTGTAACAAAGACCGTGGTATGTACTACTCTGTCTGTGGTATGGTGCATATAAAAGAACCCTTGCTGCTAATAAAAAGAGTAGCCCATGAAATGGTGACAATGGGTTTCCTCTGTCAATATCTGTGTGGTCCTTAACCACATGCCCGACGCCATATAACCGTAAATTAAATGTGCTGAGTGCGTCGTTAAATAAAACACTTCCTTCCCTCTTCCTATTCATATAGTACAAACGTAAATTTTCGATCCACAAATTTTAAGTATCCAACTAAATGTGTGTGTGTTTGGTGTGTGTGTGTGTGTGTGTGTGTGTGTGTGTGTGTGAATTTGAAGACTTCAGCCATATTAGGAAAATCATGAACATTTAAAACAACAAAACAATAGTTTATGAAAAAATATCTTAGAAATAATAAGGTCATAATAATTGGTAAAAGGGAAAAAATGTTTAACGTGCATATATCCAATTAAGGTTGGCGCACACCGATCCTGCACATGACCTCTGATATTGTCAGCGACTAATTGTATTAAAAACGTGTATGTACATTTAATTATATGGCTGGACCAGTTGTTCTACATACTCGAGCTTGTACCTTTGGACTCAATAAATCAGTTTGTCTCGTACTACTACACTTATTAACAACACTATTGGCAAAAAATGTCACATTACAATTTGGTGACAAGAAATGAATTACTGATTTGTTTAAAACAGAAAATCATCAGTTATACATGTAGTCAGTACATAATAGTGAAAAAATCATAATTCATTTGCCTTGTACCCTTGTACTACACTTAATATTTTTACATGGGGAATTTGTTATTCAGTATATCCATATTTGTTGGTGAATATGGTGAAATATATATTGTTATCTTTTTATATGCACCATTGGATTCATTGTTCCTTGAAACATAAGTATACGGTTTGGCATAGTGGTTTTATGTGCCTTAAAATCAAAGTTTCAATACAAATTGAAACTAATGGCGGCCATTTTGAAATTCAAAACAGCGACCACTAATTGACCACACAATGATACAGAACATCTGTGCCAAGTTTCATTGATATTTGTGCCTGACCACTGGGCTAATGCAGGGTATTTGTGATTAGATGCATTTCGTTTTTATTCAGTACAAATGTATATTGATATTTGTTTTCCCAAAAATAATAATTAATATTTGACAGCAACACATAAATAGTAATTATACTGTCATTGGAGCTAATTTTCTATAGCTTGCACTTTTAAATGTGATACAAACAGAATAAGAATTATTTGGCCATTTTCAATTGTGACGTCACCTCGGCAACAGGGGTCACTGTCAGGTTGGTCCTATATCATGATTTACTGTATGTATCACATTTTGCTCTATTTTACTACTGTATGTCACAACTCTACTACACTATAACCATGAACAGGTTTGTGTTTGTTTTCACATGTATGTCAAACAAAAACAAATATTGAACAGTTAGAAATTGTAACATTAGCGATCTTACGAAGCGATCTTAGCGTTCAGTGCATAAGGTAGTAGTGCACTTAGGGTGAACTTAACGCTAAGATCGCCTCGTAAACCGGGACCCTGGGCCGCGTTCCACAAAGCGATCGTACCGCCAAGATCACCTGTTTTATTTACCGACGCACTCAGCACATTTTATTTACGGATATATGGCGTCGGACATTTGGTTAAGGATCACACAGATATTGAGAGAGGAAACCCGCTGTCGCCAGTTCGATTAGCAGCAAGGGATCTTTTATATACACCATCCCACATACAGTATAGTACATGCCACGGCCTTTGATATACCACTCATGGTGCACTGGCTGGAACGAGAAATAGCCCAATGAGCCCATCGACAGGGATCGACCCCAGACCGACCGCGCATCAAGCGAACGTTTGTCAAAGGTCTACGGTGTGGGTATGGGTATAAGGATGCATATGTGTGTATTTTGGATATTTCAGTAGACTTAAAATTGTAGATCTGTATGTATAATGTTTTTTGATGCTATGTGTCTGTGTGTGTATGTGTGTGTGTGTGTGTGTGTGTGTGTGTCTGGTGTGTGTGAATGTATGTGCATGTGTGTGTGAATGTATGTGCATGTGTCTTTCTATGTGTGCCTGTGTGTGTGCGTACGTGTGCGTGTGTGTACCACAATGTTCTGTTCTGTACGTAATCAATTCAGGGACCCAACCATGACATTACAGTTGTGTTCTGGACCAATCCCCCCAAAAAAAAAACCCAAAAACCCACCCCAAAACAAACAACAACCCAGATGATTGAGAAAGAAATTCCACCCGATTCCATCACTACTAATAGCATGCCACAATTATTTTACAACCTTTTGAGAAGTGCATAATCTTTGTCTTTCATTTCAGACGGTGCAGGCATCCAGAACACTTCATTATGGATAATGGTAATTTCGACGCTGATGCTGTTCTTTGGCACCATGTGAAGTATCCCCTAGTTATCCGCCAACACACACAGAAATACAACAAATCAAAGTGTAACTGTGATAGGCAGATCACCTGGCGTTTGTCTATGTGTCTGTCAGATGTTAATAATTCAATAAAGATAATACAAATTTATATCAGTAATATAGAATTTGCAATGATGCGAAACTAATCAGTTTTGTTGAATGTCTGTAAAAATCTATCACGATTCTTCCACAAATGCTCACATTGAAGTAGGGTGAGGGGGTTATGCGAGACAATGTATGTTTTATGTTTATTAAATCTGTATTTATTTGTTACTTCTAAAATAATGTTTCTGTGTACAGTGCAGATATAAAGAATCATATGATATTTAGCAGAATTTTCTTTATAGTGGAGCTTAAGTTCTTCTTAAAACTTTGCAAATGATACGAGAAAAGAGATTCTGTTTTCATAATTTCAAGCCCAAACTTCTGGTTTTAAATCATTCATGACCTTGTAAAAATAAAATTATTTACATGTGTATATTAATGGTTTCATTTAGTAAGTAAAACAAAGAGCAATATTAATGGGTAATGCATACGAATGCTGTTTAGCAGCTACACGGTGTTCTAAGACTGACTCCATGAGTAACAGACGTATTTTCAGTAGTAAATAGTAAAGAACATTGTTTTTTAATATACATCTATAGCAGGCTACAGAATTTTTTTTTAAATGCAAACACTAAATAAATTTTACTTTGAACATAATGTTCCACACTTGTCTTCCTCAGTAACTATTTTGTATACTTTAGTACAGTTTGTAGAACATTTTAAATGTATCTATCGTAAAATCACCAGCATACTTTCAAGTGGATCAGTTCAATGAAAGTGAAATATAAGGGATTTTGATTTTTAAAAATCATTTTTAATATCTTCTCAGGCAGTCATGAACATAAAGGGTGCCTCATACTTGAACAAAACCCTAATTAACAGAAACCCTCATCAAAACCAGGTTCTAATTGACTATGAAAAAGTTATAATCCGTCACGCCACATTTTAAAACATTTTAAGTATCAATTTGTATGTAACGTATGAATCCCCATCCACCACTACCAGCAATGTAGACGAAAACGACCGTTGCATTTATTACTGAATCGTTGTAAATTTCTGACGCTGTAAATATTTTTAATATACATTTTAATTGATATGACAAAATACACGACTGGCCGTTAGATACCACTTGTCTTACAACTTGTTTTAAAACGTACCCAACCAGTAAACTCTTGTAACTAACTTACGCGTCAAAGACTAATCAATTTCAGGTTAACCTATACGTCACAAATCAATCAATTTCCATCGTGGTTTTTTCATTGGATAGTATGGCTGTCGCAACCGGGTCATCAGCCATTCGTATATCTTTAAATTGTTATCACACGTATATTAATTGTTAGTACGTGTTAGCAAAAATATTTAACAATGTTCGAGAACTTAAAAAAAAGAGTAGACATAAATCACTTGTACACTGACAATCGAATGCAAAAACAAAAACAAACAAACAAACAAACAAACAAACAAACAAACAAAGCGTTAGACAAAATGATTAGTGGGAACTAAACACATTATATTTAAATACTAATGACAGAAAACAAAGGGCTATGCGTTCATATATATTAGGATTGACATAAAATATGATTGGAAATTCTGACACGGAAAGAAACTACTACAGATACACACATTATGCAAACATTTATAAAATAATAAATTATAAATATGTTCAAGGGCGGGTCTAAGGAGTCGTCCTGTCCCACTCAATATTTTGTATTTAAACGGGTGTTCCCATCTCGCATAAACTCCGACATGCTTTCCATCATCAGATTAAATAACCTTAAATAATATTGACCAGGAATTTCACGGGTTCGATGCCCCTTTTTAGAATTCTAGACCCCCTCAGGAAATCATAGACCCGCTCTTGTTTAATGAGAAATTAGTTTTCTTTCCAGGTGCCATTTTTTTAACATAATGTAAGAACAGTGTTATATCGTGTATATTGTACATACTATTTAAATTCAATTTATTGTGTTTTCGATATCTACACGTTTCCAAAATGGTATATTTAACACGATCTTTCTGGAGTTAGCTATGTTTTTCTATTTGTGCTTGAAATAAAATTTAAAAATAAAAAATTTGTTTTTGAAAAAATTAAATGTTAATCAAAATAAAGCGTTGTAATATACTATTATTTTGTGTTGTTTTGTCTTGAAATCTTACTGAAGGACGAATATTTACACACATCACAGTTCATCAACATGCTTAATTTAATGTACAAAAGACCGCTCCCCCTTCCACTGGGCTGCATTTATCCAGTAGTTATAGCCACAACAAGTGTGCTTGGACTTTTTCATTATAAACAAGCATTATGTGAGTACTGCTAAAGTAATACATGTCCCCTACCAGGCCCAACCAGTGTTTGTATCTGCTAAATTCAAGGGCCTTTTCTCTGTTAAAATGGAAAACATCGCCGTGAAAGTCAAACTTGATCTGTAACAGTACTAGATAAAGATATACACTGCTAAATTCAAGGGCCATTTCTCAGTCAAACATGGAAAATCGTGAAAGTAAAACTTGATCTGTAACAGTATTAGATAAAGCTATACAATGCTAAATTCAAGTTCCATTTCTCAGTAAAAAATAGAAATATTGCCGTGAAAGTAAAACTTTATCTGTAACAGTACTGGATAAAGCTACACACTGCTAAATTCAAGGACCATTTCTCAGTCAAAAATGGAAAAATCGCCGTGAAAGTCAAACTTGATACTGATCAGTACTAGCTAAAGCTAGACACAAACTCCACACAGCTCATATAATGTTTCACCACAGACATGATAGCTCACCGTCAGTTGACCACTGGGTTTTTTTCTTCGACATAACCATATGTCCGACGCCGATATAACCGTCATTATAATGTGTTGAGTGCGTCGTTACACAAAAAAAAAAAAATGATAGCTCACATCGTGGCCTTTGATAAAACATACTTATTTACTTGTGGAGAACTGATTGATATCTATAGATTTCGGATGAGACGGAGCTCAATCAGTAAAGCGCTCGCCTGAGGTGATTTGGTCGTCGGATCTAACCCCCATGGTGGACTCATACTCTAACTTGGTTCTTTCCCATTCCAACCAGTGCCCAGTGACTGGCATATCAAAGGCAGCGGTCTGTGGAAAGGTCCATATATAGAAGATCCCTTGCTGTTGATAGAAAATATATACGGGATTCCTGTTAGATTATATGTCATAATTATCAAATGTTTCACATCCAATATCCAATGGTTAATAAATAATTATGCTTTAGTGGTGTCGTTAAAGAAAATATAAATAACTTGTAATCGATGCATATTGTTGACGGCAGGCATGTGAACTGAAACTAAAAATGCTAAAGTTTGTTTTGTTTAACGACACCACTAGATCACATTGATTTATTAATCATCGGCTATTGGACGTCAAACATTTGGTAATTTTGACATAGTCTTAGAGAGAAAATCCGCTACATTTTTAAATTAGTAGTAAGGAATCTTTTATATGCACCATCCCATAGACAGGATAGCACATACCACGGCATTTTATATACCAGTCGTGGTGCACTGGCTGGAACGAGAAATAGTCCAATAGGCCCACAGACGGGGATCGATCCCAAACCGACCGCGCATCACGCGAGCGCTTTACCACTGAGCTACGCTCCGCTTTGACTAGAAATGCATTCACTCTAGCACGAAGCAGGTGTTACATGTAGGTACGAACCTAATACCCACATGTCCTAAACTGGATGACATGACCATTGCATCATCGAAGCCGATAAAACACTCCACCCCCATAATATCCACCCATAGTAATTACTGAACATACAATACACCCAGCTCGGTTATTATTATTAAAATACATAAAAAATATACATATAAAAATAAACTTGATTGAGGAGTGTTTTGTGTCAAATGGTTACATACAATCAGAAATAAATTGAAAGAACTGTATTACAAATTGGTTTTTAACCACTACGTGGCAATGTGTAAACTGGTGTTCAGTCTCCTAAACCTTTACACTATTACTTGTTAGAGTGTTGTGACTTAGACTACTAGACAATACTTCCATAAGAATGTGTATTTAGTAAACGTTCCTGAAGAATAATGTTTACAAGTGCGTATTTATTTTCTGTATTAAGAAAATAATAAAAAAGAAATTTTATTTTGTTTAACGACCTCACTAGAGGACATTGATTAATGAACCATTGACTATTGGATATCAAACACTTGGTAAGTTGGTCATCAAAGAAAACTAGCTACATTTTCCCTAAATCAGCAAGGGATCTTTTATATAAAGTTTCTCACAGATAGGAGAGCACATACCACGGCCTTTGACCAGTTGTGGTACACTGGTTGTAACGAGACAACCCCAATCAGTTGAATGGATCCATCGAGGTGGTTCGATCCTGTAACGCAAGCACCTCAAGCGAGCACTCAACCGACTGAGCTAAATCCCGCCATGAAAGTAAAGAAAGATGAGAGGAGGAAAAGAGAATAATCCCACGTTTTGTGCTTTTTAAATATTAATAGCTACTTAGTAATATATATACTAGTCTTGAATAATTCATACAGGACTTATTCTGAGGTTTCGATTTGAAGATAAATAAAATATAAGTAAATCGTCTGTTTATTATTTAATAACTCAAATTATTATCAAATGTACCAACATCTTGATTTAAGTCGCTAATTCCATATTTTCACATTCAACAGAACAGACTAAAATATTCTAACTTCACTTTTTGTATGTCAAAATTAAACATGACCTGTATAGGAAAGGAAAATATATGGAAAATCACATATTAGCGTCTTTTTCTGTTCAAAAGATCTGGTCTAGGAATGAGAACCATGTATTTTTAAAAGCTTTTTCTTTCTTCTGGCAACAACAACAACAACAATAATAATAATAGTGGGTTGTTGAAATATTCTTTATGCTGATTCGTCTATCCAGTCATCTTTCTGTCTGTCGATATTTAAGACTTCGTATGTAAACGTAATAAACATGTAAGCAAAATATTGTGCCAGAAAAACAAAACAACTCAAAAGACCCCCGCCCCACCCTAAACAAACCAAACAACAACAAACAACAATAAACAAAAATTAAACAGTGATAAAATGATTAAACCATAAGCACATTCACTGATCAGCAGACGATTTAGTACAATACAAAAACAAAATATTTTATAAAAAGGATGTATGCTGATATTAGTCTCAGACTAGCGTCATTCCTGAGTTTACTGCATTGTATAATGTTTCTAACTAATAAAATATTTCTTCGATTAAACTTACATATTAAATATATTATTTGTGTTTAGAATTTCAGTATCTGTAAATTCTAAAAAAAGGTTCTGGTCTTCTTAATATTTGTAAGAACCAGAAACTATAATTTTGTCTTCAAATAATTTTGTACGTACGAAAATACCCTATATTTTATGAAATAAAATGAAATTCAACCTAGTATACATATTAGAACATTCAGAAACTCGTTTAATATACAGCCACTAATATTTTATGCAGAACAATATATTTAAAGGGACATTCCTGAGTTTGCTGCATTGTAAGATGTTTTCGACTAATAAAATATTTCTACGATTAAACTTACATATTAAATATATTTTCTTGTTTAGAATATCAGTGTCTGTATATTCAATGTGTTTCTGGTCGTCTTAACATTTGTAAGAAGCCCAAACTGGTATTTGTCTTCAAATAATTTCGTACGTACGAAAAAAACTATATTTTAGGAAATAAGATGAAATTTAACCTAGTACAAATATTAGGACGCTCAGAAACACGTTTAACGTATTTACAATCGTTAGAAAGTTTATGTTAAAATGTGCGGCAAACTCAGGAATATCCCTTTAATTTTCAACCACTACTGAATAATTGAAAGCAGTTTTGGCGGAAAGTAAATTGTAATAATGTTTTGCATGAACACAAAAACGTTTAAAACAATTAATCAAAGTAAAAGACACCGGCCGCCATCTTGGATTTATGCAAATTAGACATATGTGCCCACGGGGGATGTTGGTGGATTTTTAGTATGTTGTTCTAGGGAGGTCTCTAAAAAAATTCTGAAGATGGAACCCCCCAATATATTGCAATTTGTTTTGGGTTATGCCCCCAAATCCCTTAGACTGAAAAGACCAAGACACAGATAATAATAAGTAAACTATAGCAAGCCAGTATTTCGGAAGAACATGGCCAACGAAGTTAAAAGCTAGTCATATTTTACTGAACTATTTTAATCATGAATTACCACTAAGTGCACTAAATCTTAGATCTCTTTGAAGATAATTTGTTTCAAACGAATGTGACAAAAATAAGAAGTAAAAGATACGGTGATATTCATAACGTACATGTTTAATATTGATGAGATAAATGTGGCCAGTAACCTGATCTGTTATTGATCATATTTTGACTTCCTGAGCAACATACCGACAATGCTTCTGTGTAAACACAAACTGTATTACTGTGTTACTGCAAGGAAGGAAGGAAACTTTTATTTAAGGACCACACAGATATTGAAGGAAGAAGCCCGCTGTCACCACTTCATGAGCTACTCGTTTCAATTAGTAGCAAGGGATCTTTTATATGCACCATCCCATAGACAGTATAGCACATACCACGGCCGTCGGTGTACCAGGCGTGGTGCACTAGATGGAGGTAGAAATGTATTACTGCAAGATGCTGATAGGAATTTGCTTTTCTATTTATGTCACTGCAATATGTTTTGTGACGTCAAAAAATACGGACCAAAACAATTTGATTACCACTTCGACAGCGTCTGTAGTTATGTGTGCCTTAAGATGCACACGGTTGAAACGGTGCAAACAGATTTACTTTCTGAAATACAATCAAACATGTGACTTGTCAGAATCAAATGAAGGTGCATTGGTTAAGAATATGGATCTTAAAACTGCATTGTGCTATCAGAAAATAGACACATCCTTCGTTTCTGGAACAGAAATTCGTTCGTCTATATACACCAAATGCTTAAAAACGACATGTCCTAGTCCGGACAAGTTAGACCACGCGAACGCATCCTATGACAGTCTTCTAGCAGGATCGACGATGAAATACGAATGTGCTTCTGGATACTCGTTCTGTGGAATGAATGAAAGAAGAGTGACATGCCTTAACAATGGGACATGGGAAACTCTGAATGACACTTGTGTACAACAAAGGTGGATTAGACCACCAATAGAATGGAGTCATAAACTGATCTGCTTGCTCAGAGTAGGGTCTTCAATGGAATTTTTTGGGGTACCACATAGTTCCAGTAACGCAATGACTCTGATTGCTAAGGAGAAACAAACGACTTTGTTGATTGTCAGCATCAATTTCTTTTTATCAGAATCAATGTCACAAATATCATGTATCAATACGCAGGGCCAATACGATAACACTGAAACTTATACCTTTGTGAAAGAACAAAAGTTCAATCTGACGATAACCATAATGAATGAAGGATACCAAATCCTGGTTGACACAAAATCTGTAAAAATGTGCCTACACATGACTCCATTCGAAACGGTTGAACAGATCTCCCTGGAGTATACTGAAGAACTAAAGCTAGAACAAGTTGAAATTCACGCTTAGAAGCAGTCATTAAACAAAATTCAATGTTTTCGCAGACTGCTAAAGCTACAAGATGTCTCAATTTGTGCTTAGATTTATCTGTTTTACACAGAGAATGCAAAGGGTGACAATTGGAGACAATTGGCATAAAGAATATTAAAGCTGCGCAGCGAATTTGAATTCCTGCTTTGATTCAAATGCAAATACAGGCAATGCCAAAAAAGAGAAAGAAATCCAATGTATACAGGACCGACAGGCAATATACTTTTAAAGGTCTTGTTATATGTTTCTCCACATATAGTAACGATTCCAGGTCTACACACAAATCAAAATTGGTTTACCAAATCTAAAATTCAAGTCGAAAGGTTTTTTTCCTCGTAAATATCTTTAAACAAAGAGTACAAGTGTCTAGTAAAATATTTACGAATATTCAAGGTTAGAAAACAAAAATATCTCTTAAAGTTAATATTGATTTTTTAAATATACTTCAGCGCCCTATATTTAGCATACAACTGTTCAGTTGTTAATAATAATAATACATTTTAAAAATCGAAAATGTAATTGTAACTCATTTTGCATAATTATACTTAAAATGTAATGCTCCCCATAAATAAATAAATAAATATATATATTAATATCATCCCGAAATATTACAATAAAATCCTTTTACTTTTTCAATTAGTTAACTCTGCATCTTATTTATTATTATTTATTTCATTTGCTTTTATTTCTATTTAATTTCATTTAAATGTAGTTTAGTTTAGTCTAATTTAAATTTATTTTGCTATTGTTATCACCATTGTTAGTTTATATTCCTATTTTATTTATTTATGGTTTTATTTAAATGTAATTTGTCAAACATATTTGTTTATTATTATTATTATACCCACCTTTCATGATCGCCTAATATCATCACTGTTTTAACGTTGACTCAAGAGTGCTTGTCATCACTTTATGTATTTATTCCAGTGAGCTTTTATTATTCTGTGCTTTTGGTGACTTCCAAAAGGCGTGTGCTTTAATTACTAGGTCTTGTCTATTGCAAAAACATTTAGAAAATAATATAAATGGTAATTTTTCAAAATTATTTATTAAATACTAGTATATAAATAAATAAAATCTTGTATTTGCACCCAACAATGGAACCTCAGAACTATTCCCATGTAATACTGGAGTCCGTCAAGGAAACAAATTGTCGCCTGTCCTCTTGTTTTCTCTATTTAAATAATCTAGTACTCTAGTGTAGTATCCCTGTGAAATGGCCCAGTAGTTTGTATGTCTTTTATGTGTCGACGATACTGTTCTTCTGGCAACAAATGTCTGCGCTCTACAGAAATCCCTAAACATGTTTTCCCAGTACTTAAACAAATGGAAACTTAAAGTCAACGGCAATACAAATAAATTAATAAATTTAATGTAGGAGGACAACACTACAAGAAAGTATTCAAACTAGGAAACCACGAACTAGAAAATGTAAAAGAATACAAATATTTAGGTCTAACTTTTACCAAACTAAACAAATTTAATGTAACAAGAATTGTTTTTAACTTACACAAAAGATGACAAAAGCAATGTAATGAATTTTGTTTTATCAAAAGCTAAATACAATTACTTTTTAAATAAACATTCCTGAGTTTGCTGCATTTTTAAAGATGTTATCGACTAACAGAGACTTTTTAACGATTGTAATTACATATTAAATATATTTTTCTGTATAAAATATTAGTGGCTGTATATTAAACGCGTTTCTGATTGTTCTAATATATATTTATACCAGGTTAATTTTCATTTTATTTCCTAAAATATAGGTTTTTTTTCGTACGTACGAAATTGTTTGAAGACAATATCCAGTTTCGGCTTCATATAAATATTAAGACAACCATAAATGCATTAAATTTACAGACACTGATATTCAAAACAAGAAAATATATTTAATATGCGAGTTTAATCAAAGACATATTGTATTAGTCGAACACATCTTACAATGCAGCAAACTCAGGAATGTCCCTTTAACATAATGCAAACTTAAGCTATTTGACTCCATTTGTACTTTTTGCGGGCAGCATAGCCCAGTGGTACAGTGCCCGCCTGATGCGCGGTCGGTCTCGGATCGATCCCCGTCAGCTAACCACTGGGTTTTTTTCTCGACATAACCATATGTCCGACGCCGATATAACCGTAATTAAAATGTGTTGAGTGCGTCGTTAAACAAAACAAAACAAAACCATTTGTACTTTCGAATCCAATATACGGGTATGAAATATGGGGTTATGAAAATGTTGACATTATTGAAACTATTCATATAAAATTCGAGAGATATACAGTAGCCGTTAAAAGGGAACACAACTGTGTATATTATACGGATAACTAGGACACAAACTAGACAGAATTATCAGTATTCACAGCAATGGGATAGTGATATATTTAGTTTAATCTTAAATTGAAAAAGTATCTTATTTTTCTACCACAAATTCCTGGACAGCTTGTACCTGTGACAAAACCCCTGAAATGTACCATCCAACAAATTAGTATAAGTTGTTGAACAAACATACGAAATTCTCGTTTTTATTATATCAACTAAATTACAAATCAGAATAATAAATGTTCGATCTGTTGCCACGTGTGTGTGAAGGAACAAGCATATTTTGGCATTACATGATTACAGGTTGTACTACCAACATTCCCATTAAAGGGACATTCCTGAGTTTGCTTCAGTGTTTAAGATGTTTAACGATTGTAATTAAATATCAAATATATTTTCCTACATAACATATTAGTGGTTGTATATTAAACATATTTCTGATCGTTATAGTATTTGTATTGGGTTAAATTTCATTTTATTTCCTAAACTATATTTTTTTCGTACGTACGAACTTATTTGAAGACAAAATCCAGTTTGAGCTTCTTACAAATATTAAGACGACCAGAAACACTTTGAATATACAGACACTGATATTCTAAACAAGAAAATGTATTTGATATGTAAGTTTAATCGTAGAAATATTTTATTAATCGAAAACATCTTACAATGTAGCAAACTCAGGAATGTCCCTTTAAATATATTGTTCTGCATAAAATATTAGTGGCTGTATATTAAACGTGTTTCTGATTGTTCTAATATATATATACTAGGTTAAATTTCATTTTATTTAATAAAATATAGGGTATGTTTAATCGTAGAATTATTTTACTAATCAGAAACATCTTACAATTCAGCAAACTCAGGAATGTCCCTTTAACTTGCTTGTTGGTTTGATTGTATCTACTACCATAAAATATTAGTGGCTGTATATTAAACGTGTTTCTGATTGTTCTAATATATATACTAGGTTAAATTTCATTTTATTTCATAAAATATAGGGTATGTTTAATCGTAGAATTATTTTACTAATCAGAAACATCTTTCAATTCAGCAAACTCAGGAATGTCCCTTTAACTTGCTTGTTGGTTTGATTGTATCTACTACCAGAGGCATGTTTTTGGGTGGGGCAGCTTCTCCCTCTTGTTTCACTAGTTGTTGCATCTTTGTGGCGTGTTTTGGCGTGTTTTGTTTCTAGTCATATGTGTTTGACTTTAACTTTACCATATTTATTGTGTGTGGTATTCCTTTCATGATGTATGACATTTATTAAATACTCAGACTGAGGTTAAGGGCCTGTATTTTTAAACTGCTGAAATCACATTTTTGTTTCCCTTTTTTTTTTAAAGATTTGAGAGCCAACATATTAAAAGTATGTCTTTGGTTAATTCGTACTTATTTTCATTTAAGAGACCATAATTGGTTTTATGGAACATAAATAAATTCATATGCTCTAAATATATTGTATGATTTTTATTGTAATGCAAACATTGTGGAGGTGTGCAACCTTTTGTGTTTTTCTTATACTTCTGGAGTACTATGGAGTTATTCCCCCTTGTTTGTCTCGGGCGTTAATACTACATGTGTAAATTAAACTTAGAATTTTCACCTCCGCATCTCCACCTTCCAATATTTCTTGCTTACGATACATTTTTGTAGAGGCGTTTTTTAGGCCACACCTTCACTCTTTTTAACTTAATAGTAAATTACCAAATTTTATTTCTAATTATTTTATTAGTACTTGAATTGTTTCTAGTCTAGTGTTTGACTTTTAACTTTGCCATATGCATTATGTGTGTTCTTTTTATGACGTATGCCATTTATTAAATACTTAATATGAGGTTACATTTATAAACTTGTGGCATTTAATAAATAGCTCAAATCACATTTTTGTTTCTTTTTGTTTTATAGGGTGTATACCACCAAATCAAATTCCATAGACTCCTACCTGCAGCGTATCAATCAACATAAGCGCCACGGATATTCATACTACCACCCCTCACACTTCAAGTGATCCAGAGAAAATTGGGGGTTAAGCTGCTCGGTTCTGAGATAACGGGTAGCATCTATGACTACCCTAGTTCCACACAAAATTTGAGCACCTTTTTTTTTACATGTACCCCATACATGTTTCAAGCACAAGGCTACTTGACACATTGGTAATAGATGAAATAAAATTGCATATATGTTTTACCCAGATGAAACTACTATTTTTTACAACCAACACACTCACATTTATAACCAATCACAGGACTTGTGGTGTTTGCTTCTCTATCAAAAGTTCGGTGCACCTCGAACTTTCACCCACCAATCGGAAGTTATTTTGTTTAGTACTACCTTTAGGACTGGCTCCCAGTCCTAAAAAAACATAGCAAAAGTATGTCTTTGGTTAATTCGTACTTATTTTCATATAAGACACCCATTAGACAATGATTAAATAATCAAGTGTGCTATAGTGGTGTCGTTAAACAAAACAAACTTTAGCTTTCATTTAGTCCATTTACATCATACAGGACCTGATGCACTGACTTTGTAATGAATAATCAGAGCTTCTAGGATGTTTATAAAATACACTAGCCATGGGATCAGTGATTACAAACATTTACTAGCCACGATTAAAGACTACTTTACTTTAAAGGGATATTCCCGAGTTTTCTACGATTTTAAAGATGCTATTGACTAACAGAGACTTTTTACCGATTGCAATTACATATCAAATATATTTGCCTGCATAACATATTAGTGGCTGTATATTCAACGTGTTTCTGGTCGTCTAAATATATGTACTAACGTAAATTTCATTTTATTTCCTAAAATATATTTTTTCGTACGTACGAAATTATTTAAAGACAAAATCCAGTTTGGGCTTCTTACAAATATTTAGACGACCAGAAACACGTTGAATATACAGACACTGATATTCTAAACAAGAAAATATATTTAATATGTACATTTAATTGTAGAAATATTTTATTAGTAGGAAACATTTTACAATGCAGCAAACCCGGGAATGTCCCTTTAAGTTAATACAATTTTACTAAATAATAGTCATACTAAGAAATCCTGAATTATAACTTAGGTTCAAATATAAACCATATTTTGTTTACTGATCTACAACTTATAGTTTGTGAGATATTGAGGTAAACGCAAAACCTTTAACTTTAAATTAACGCAAACGTTGACACCGTCACTGCCGCCGCCACTGGACACATAATGCTCGTCGGGGCAATAAAACCTATTTTTAAATATCGTGGATTTGCACGTAGATCTGATAAATATATTGTTTACAACATTTTCTTAACAATGTCGTTTATTGACCGTATATTCCTAATAGGGTCAGATATGATCATCTTGTATAATCGGTCTTGGGATGGAACGTAACCCAGTGGTAAAGCGTTCTCTTGATTCTCTGTCAGTCTAGGATCGATCCTTGTCGGTGGACCCATTGTGCTATTTCTTATTCTAGCCAATGCTTCGTAAAACAAAGGCCGTGGTATGTACTATCCTGTCCGTGGAATGATGCATATAAAATATCCCTTGCTGCTAATCGAAAAGAGTAGCCCATGAAGTAGCGAGAGTGGGTTTTCTCAATATCTGTGTGGTCCTTAACCATATGTCTGACGCCATATAACCGACCGCGCATCAAACAAGCGCTTTACCACTGGACTACGCTCCGTCCCTTCGTAGCTGTAATGTATGAGTTTACAATTTAACCAAACAGAACTAACCGACATTCATCTAGGAAACCGGGTAAAACCTTTTGTATTTATTGCGATACAAAATTAACTGTTTGACTAGTAATTTGTGTTCAGGTTTAATCATACTGGTTCTAAAAAGACACAGGCCTAATATAAAAACCAAAAAATATTACAGCAGCGCTCTCTCTCTCTCTCTCTCTCTCTCTCTCTCTCTCTCTCTCTCTCTCTCTCTATCTCTCTCTCTCCAAATTGACCGTAGTTTAAAATGTGATTAAGTGGCGTTATATAAACATACCTGTCCTAGGTCTATAAAATGAGAACACACTTAAGCTACTACCTATTATCAGCCATAAAATTTACTTGCCCATTTATGACAGTACCTACCCCGTTCTTTCAAAATTCATTAGTTGAGACATGGAAAATCTTTTGTCCACTAAGAACGATCTGTCTACAAGTTTGAATATAATTTAACACTGACAATATTAGCATCCATCTTCAAGGTTTGTTGGACTGAATTGTTGTAAACCTTGGTACAGTGATCTGCTGGGACAATATTTACAACCTAACAGAGAGGTATTTAGGAAATTATCGAAGTTTAGACATTGAATGAATGGATGGATGTATTACAACACCCCAGCACAAAAATATAGATGGACTATTAGGTGTCAAACAAGATAAGTACATCAGTATGATTATTTCCATTTAACATGAAAATTGTATAATTATGTAAAACACTGTGTAAAGAGCAGTGGGAAATAGAATAGAATAGAATATAAATATCAAGCATGTATATTTTAAAATTTTGTAGAATGCAAAAATCAAGTTAAGTATATTTTAAAACTTTGTAATGAAATCAAAATGTTTTCAAAATTTCAAAGTCAATTTTGATTTATTGCTATAATTCAATCTTCGCCACCTGCGATTCAAAACATAATTTTATTTGAATAGTTGATTTTAAAACTCGAAACACTACAAAGTGAAACATGCCCTTCTGTCTGTCTCAGTTATTCTATAAAATAGACATGATCAATCAGGCTAAACTAATGTTCGGTTTTTATGACATGAAAAGCGAAGGTCAGCTACACTAGATTTAAAAGAATGCCTTTTAAAATAATTTTATGCTTGTTGTTTGACCAAAATAGCTTTGTAGTTGCAAAATGAACCTACATAAGGTAAAAAGGTATTGCATTATGTTGAAAATGTAAATATTGTAGTTTCTTCCTGCAGATTGTTTGGGTACCTTTTTACAAAAATCTTTAATTGCTATTTGGTAACAATGGGTGGAAATGATATGATTAAGATTATGGTATGGGGTGGTTATTATGGTGTGGTGACAAATGAACAAATAAATAACTGTTAAATATAGAACGTTATCTCACTAAAATCCCAGCTTATCTTAGAGTAAAATATACAAAATGTACATATATTAATGCACTTAAAGGGACATTCCTGTTTGATGCAATTTTAAAGATCTTATCGACTAACAGAGACTTTGTGACGACTGTAATTACATATAAAATGTGTTGTTATGCGTAAAATATTAGTGACTGTATATTAAATGTGTTTCTGATCGTTCTAATATTTGTACTTGGTTAAATTTCATTTTAGTTTCTAAAACAATACTATTTTCGTACGTACGAAATTATTTGAAGACAAAATCCAGTTTGGGCTTCTTACAAATATTAAGACGACCAGAAACACATTGAATATAAGACACTGCTATTCTAAACAAGAACATATATTTAATATATAAGTTTAATCGTAGAAATATTTTATTAGTCGGAAACATCTTACAAAGCAGCAAACTCGGGAATGTCCCTTTAAAACTTGCCGTTGACCAAGAAAGATATAAAATTGTAACCTATATAGTCTGTGCTAATAATTAATAAAATAAACATGTATTATTTAATGTATGTCTGTATTTTTTATATAATGTGCAGACAAAAGTAGAAATACATAAATGTTTAAATATTCCTATATATTTTATGCAAATGTCAGCTACATGTATGGGCATCATATAACACTGGCTTCTAATTGCTTATACTTTTAGACCTTTATGCTGAATACAATGTCTGTCTGTCTGTTCAATTATTTAAAACATCAGTGTTTTCCTAATAGTATGCTTGGATCCTATTCAGCAGTTTTTTCTTTACACACTCATGGCAATGAGCCCAAATTCCAACACATTGAACTAATATTCCATTCAGTGTTAAGCAAATCTTTGTTTTAAAGGGACATTACTGAGTTTGCTGCAATATTTTAGGATAAAACATTTCTACGATTAAACTTACATATTAAATATATTTTCTTGTGTAGAATTTTAGTGGCTCTATATTAAACATGTATTTGATCGTTCTAATATTTGTACTAAGTTAATTTACATTTTATTTCCCAAAAAGAATTTTTTCGTACGTACAACATTATTTGAAGACGAAATGCAGTTTGGTTTTTTTTATAAATATTAAGATGACCAGAAACACATTAAGTACGGTATACAGACATTGATATTCTAAACAATATGTAAGTTTAACAGAAGTATTTTATTAGTCGGAAATATCTTAAAATGCAGCAAACTCGGGAATGTCCCTTTAATGCATGCACACATTTTTGAGTGTTTCCAACATGTTGTTTGTAAGCTTTGTTCAAACTGCTTGGCACCTCATGGTAATATCATTGGAAAATCTTGTTTTCATTTTCTTTCTAATTTCAACAAATTTAGAATTTTGTTTTACAAATTTCGGTGATTTTTCGGACAGTTGTCGGGTGTCTAGTAACATTTGGGATTTTATCACGCTAGCGTTCGTTGTACATCTCGAGAGATCCTTTAAATCCCTTGGCTTCTGGATCTGTTGTCATGTATTGTACTTCGAGAATATGTTTTAATTGTGCCAAACAGTCCTTAGCCCATTGTTTTCTTATCTCCAACAGACATTGACATGAGGATGTTGCGAGAGCTTGTTTGGTCTTGCAGGCATACTCATGTTGTGATGTTTAGATCATAATTTGGTTTTGGTAGAAATTGCTAACACTTGCTTTTTGCTTGTGTTTTGTTCAACTGCTGTATACACGACCTGGGTCGCAGGTTGATAAGGTATCTTACCAACCCCTGAGTACAGTGGATTGTTGTACATGTCAGGTTGACAGTGTTCAGTTTGAAGCCCCTTAATTTGTTTATGTCTATTAGTGTCTCTCTCTCTCCTGGCTTTCTTGTCTGCGGTGTGTGATGTTACTATAGTTTGTACAAACTTTATTTACAGTTTTTTTGGCATCCACTGGCTGATGGTGCAGGGATATTCATACACAGACACCTATGGGCATTTTTGTTAACCCAACCTGAACTTTCACGTTTGGCTAAGCTGTGTTTTCCACTTCGTCATACAAGGTAAATGTATTAGAGAGGTAACTGCATTTCACAGAAAACCTCCAACCGCGTACAGATGCTCCTCCATTCTTCCGTATCAATTTTTGTTTTGTTTTGTTTTGTTTAACGACGCACTCAACACATTTTAACTACGGTTATATCGGCGTCGGACATATGGTTATGTCGAGAAAAAACCCAGTGGTTAGCTGACGGGGATCGATCCTAGACCGACCGCGCATCAGGCGGGCACTGTACCACTGGGCTATGCTGCCCGCTTCTTCCGTATCAAAGTCGAAACAAAACACACCGCAGCAATTAAGGGACGAGTCAGCATATTCGACCTGATTGGTGTTAATAAGCTCCTCCAACCTCCCTACCCCATATGCAGTATCCTGCAAATGTTTCCTTCAGGTCTATTAAATAAAAATAAAAATAACAAATTCCTTTTTTTTCTACAGCGCTAAGTGTATTTTAATGTACATTGCATTGTCAAACTTGATTATTTCCCTTTGGTCACTTGCTAAATTAGTAGCATGTTACTTGTTCTAACAGACTAAATCAATTACTTTTGCCGATAATGTTAACGTTTACTAATAAAACTGACATAAGCAGCACTACTGTAATCTGACTTCAGTGACAAATATTTGAGTGACTTGTTGCGTGTTTATTTATAGTGGCAGAGAAAGTGTAGTTGTGGCAGAGAAAGTGTAGTTATCACAAAGAAACAGAAACTGCATTACATCTGAGGCAAAATGTTACATTTCGGTATAAATGACCTTACCGGGGCGGATCCAGCTTTTCTGATGGGGGGTCCAAGAAAAAAAGGGAGCCATATCATTATGAAAATGCACTGTTGAAAAATTACACACGGTTCACATGTACCATAATATAATAGTGCTACAACAGGGACGCTGACATAATAATAATTATTATTTTAAAAAAACTAAATAAATTTGTAAAAAACCTAAAAATCCTAAATAAAAGGGGCACTTCTCAAATGTGTGTGTGTGTGTGTGTGTGTGTGTGTGTGTGTGTGTGGGTCCGAACACATTGGACCCCCCTCTAGATCCGCCCCAGCCCTATAATGGTTTAGCAATTTTCATCCATAGAATGTAAATAAGTACCATAACAGCTAGTGTATCAAAATGTGCAGTGTGTCTACTCTAAGACATGAAATCAGTTACGTTGAGCCAGGTACTTCCTTTGAAATTATTTCCAATTGAGTTGGTGGGTCAGGTACTGAACGTAGAAGCCGATATGGCTCACCAGTCGACATTTCACTCAATTGTACTCCATGGGCATTGCAGTCGATAAAGCGGGTAGCATAGCCCAGTGGTACAGTGCCCGCCTGATGCGCAGTCGGTTTAGGATCGATCCCCGTCAGCTAACCACTGGGGTTTTTTCTCGACATAACCATATGTCCGACGCCGATATAACCGTAGTTAAAATGTGTTGAGTGCGTCGTTAAACAAAAACACACCAAAAAAAATGCAGTCGATAAACTTTTCAGTCATTGATTTATACAGTCTGAATGTCCTCCTTTTAGCAGTAGGTGTTGTTAGTTTCCTACACGTTCTCTATTTGTTGTTTGGTTCCCTATTTGAAACAGCATTTTAAAATAAATTCAAGACAATACATTATGGGTGCAGTTGTTATCAATCAAGTACCCTTTGTGAAATGACTGGGGTTACCTGCTTACAACTGATAAATTTAGAGCAGCTGACCTAATTACCAGAGATTATAATTAATATGGACAGGGGCAGCCATTACTATTTTTAAACTGACCCTGCTGATGACAACAATCTGCCATGCATGTTTGAAACAGATATTGTTTCTTAATTTAGTGTGCGTTCCAGCATGGTCTTATACGAAGCAGAATGAGAGAAGTGAGCTTTGACACTGGATTAATTGTTTGATTAATATAGGTTAATGTTATCCATTGTTGCTATTTTATTTTCATTTCTGGGCGAGAATAAATTCGACTCTGTTCTCTGTTAGGAGGTCATGTAGTGCATTCAGTATGATTGTTCTAACATGTAAGGGATACACAGTACACACAAGTAAATTGAGATGAGTGCGATACATTGTGCTCTTTACACACAAAACAAAAAGCAAGATGTGTTATATATGTTTTACAAATATTGTCCTGTATACATTTTAAACTTTCATCCTGCATTTAAAATAATTATGATCAATTATTTGTTTGTATATTTTAGGACATGTAAGGCTGTCCTTGTCAAATGCAGCCCACTGGACACTTTCCGAAAGTATGTGGTAGCAGTATAGGTAGTAGTCTACCAAATAGCAGCTCATCCAGACCAAAGTTCGAGGTGCACCCAGACTTTTCGTACAACACTTCATAGTTCCTTGAATACCATTGGTGATATATGTGACAGGACTTATTGTAATAAAGTGTTGTTTTATGTGACCAAAACCTTCCTGTGATTTGATTTGAACCAGTGCTTGTGTACCACGTACTGTGATGCTTAAACTATAGGTGGGTGGTCATAAAAATAAGCTTGTCAAGTTTTGTGCGGGACAGCGATTGTGAAGGACGCTTCCTATCAACTTGACCCTCGATGTTCTGTGATTTATTTCAAGGGTGAGGTGTTCTAGTATTGACATGAGCTGTGTGTATGTTGATTGATACGTTGTATGTAGGTATTGTAATCCTATATGTTGCTATGGTCGTCTATGGGATTTTATTTTGCGTTATACACCCTATAACACTTCTAAAATAACATCTTAATTCAATTTGTAGTAAATCACAGTACTAAAGTCGCCGTCATATAATATAACGTCATCACGATTAGCACATATTAGTTTTACGTCACATTTTAGAAATAAATATCTGAAAACGTTAGTCTCAGGTACACAGGTCTTGTTGGCTTGTAAGGAAATGGCCCAGCCACAGCAACACATTATGTAGACTTTGAAAATTTGCATTCCATTATTAACCGGGTTAATACATTAAATTATCACATGGGTTTATGACATGGATATCATGGGTACGTTACAGGATAAATTGCAATATGGGTTTATTGTATTGCAATACGGTTTTGATTGATCGTATTGTTGCACACATAATTATTCTGAAACATACTAGTGACTGTGTTAAAAAATAGCATTAAGTATGAACTTGCACTGTAAACTGACTGGGGTGTGTGCTGTATTTTGATTGGTTAATTACATTCTTTTTTCCAGGATCAAATAGACAATAACACTTTCTAATGACGTCATTAGCAATTGAAACAAGCGAAGTTGGCGATCCAAGGGTCTACAGTTAGATTTTATCCAGGTATTTTTTTCAAGAAATGCCAAACATACAGTTAGTTCCTTAGAAAAAGGATTCAGTTTACAGTTGACATAACCATATGGAATGTTTAGATTTGCGGGTGTTATTGTCTATTTGATGCCCGAACATGTTTAATTTTTGACCCCAGGCTAACGCCTTCGGTCATAAATTGCAGGATCAAATAGACAATAACACCCGCCAAACTAAAAACTCCATATGGTTATCTCCTAATTGTAAGCATCAAGCGACTTTTTTAAAGTGAAACCTTAATGTCTTTTAGATGAATATATATAATTGTTGATGTAAAGAAAACAAGAATTGAATAGAAATAAAAAATGTAGTACATTAGTAAAATGCCGAGGCTTTAAATAATTGAACAGAAAATCAATATTTGCTTCAAGTGGGAAATATGCAATTTATTTTGAAACAATTAAGAAAGAATCTAAAGGCATGCAGTATCTATAATTTATATGTGTATAATACTGAGTACCCCTAAGATGCCTGTGAGCGTTCACCTGATCTGCTTATTTAAGGATTGTCTCGTTTTAGATCGGTTTAGTTCATTCTTGTTGGTTCTCATTAATGTCTGATTTACAGACTCTCTGTGGAACACACTGACAATGAAAATGTGTATGGAGACCGCTTTTTTAAATTCAAGCTATATTTCTGCAGTATATTAATACACGCATCTTTGGTCATTTTCGTGACAGAAATCATTTTTGCGAACCCAGGAAGTTCAGAGCAATACAGTTTGGTTACCAGTGTGAGCCCGTCAATAATTACGTGTGCCGCAAGATGCACAAGGATGAAACAATGTAAAAGTATCCAGTTTGTGACAACCAATAAAACGTGTGAGTTGTCGAACTTGGATCCGAATGCCATGGGTAATGATTTGAATCGTAACGGTTCGTCGTACTATCGACAAATAACCAAGGCGTTTGTATCTAAAACAGAAAGCCATTTGTCTGTGTACGTCAAGTGCACAATGGACAAAAGTTCAACTTGACAATTACCATAAGGAAGCACGGCTACCAAATCCTTATTGATGGAAGAAAAATAACAATTTGCAAACACCCGACTCCATTCCAGGACATCGATGAGTTCAGTTTTGAGAGAAGCGAATTGCTACAGATATACCGCTTTCGAATTCGTGCTTAAAAGTACTCAGTCGCATATGTACTGCATATAACCATGCTTTAAAAAGAAATGGGTAATAGTTGAATATTTTAATAGTTCTTGTATATAAGTATCTATATTCGTATGCAGCCAGTGAAACGCTGTATAGACTGGCAGACCAGGTAACAAAGCGAAATAACTTTCTAACTATAGTTTTGTTTCAGCGGTTATATTTAGCAACTATTTCTACAATCCGTTGTGATCGCATGTTAAAATTCAACATAAATGACGTGGTTTGAAACATTGATACCACCACCCAATCCCGCCTGCTACCCACTTTGTCGGGCTGCTGGTACTCCCTTGCACCTGCCAATGCAGGCGATCCCTCCTCTTCCACCCCCACCTTTCCTGTCCTGGACGGAGAGGCCGGCCCCTGCGCCCAAGACAAGCATGCGCTACAACAGCTTGTTCTGAATGTGCAATAAAACCCTACGACATGACATAACAAACATTGCTAGCATTACTTGTTTTGTTTCTCGATAGTTTGATAATCATATTTCAACGTTTCACAGAGTATACGCAAAGCTGCACGCGTAACTCTTGTTTCCTACATAAGACCATGAATTAAAATGAGACAATTTGTACACTACATAAAAATGGAAGATGGTTTACCAAGTCTAAACGACAAAACCGTTGCCGTATTCAAACTTAATATGTCTGTACAGTGCACAGTTATAGAGATGATTTTACAACAGTGTAATTGCTACAATAAACCACCGTCATGTATTTGTCCTCACCTGTCTGCTGGAGGACTGCCACTATCAGGACTAGTTCGACAAACATGTACAATACAGAACTCCATAAATGTATGTAAACACAGTTTTGATAACATACGTCTGTACACACGTTGCAAAGGGTTGTAGTGCTTATAATGTTGTATCTATGTTGAACGTTTTATAAATGTCTATCGTGTAAGGAACCGACATGTTTGGCTTAATTTTAAATACCTTTGAGTTCTTGTTTGTAAGCTTATATTTTTGGATGTGCACACAACTAATTGTTTATTAAAGTAAATGTTCTTTGAAATTTAAATTTCGAGTGTTCACCTAAGAGAAGTTTATTTGTATATAAGTTGCTCCAAGAAAAGAGAAATAAAAAAGTTAATATGACACACTATAAAGGATGTGACCCCCACTCTAGGTACTGTCCATACGGGCCTCACACACACACACACACACACAAACACACACACACACACAAACACACACACACACACACACACACACAATGCTATTAGCGACTGAAATTTGGTCTACAACCACCAAGTGTCCTACTTCTTTCTTTCTTTGTATACACTCGTATAAACCGGATTAGACTGAGATATCTACCTTCATTTCGATTTATTAAAAACTTGCGACCATTTTAGAAAAGTGTATTACATAATTAAAATGTAACTTTTACTTACAATTGTGAATTTTATCTCAGGAATATATATTGCTTCTTAATGAAATACATTTTCATTCGAACACATTCAATCATATTTTAAGTTACGGTTATTACGAAAGAAAAATCATGGGTAGTTGTAAGTTGTCTGTTAGAGAAAGTCAAAGTCATCTCTTACTGACCCACCGAAGCTCCATCTAAGATGGTGTCAGAACTGTGATGATTAGTACCGAGTAGTACGGGCTTGGAACTAATTACTGTCAAGCAACCATTCCTCAGCTATCAGAGACGGATCTGGGGGTTGGTGGGTGGGTGGTTAGTTGTTGGCTATATTTTGCGATAGTTATACTTTTATTATATCTTAATTTTCTTCTTTTTTTTACGATTCCCCTCCAAACCTCCCCCAAAGTTCCCTTGGCATTCCACCTCATGTCACTACTCCACCCCCCCCCCCTCCAAAAAAGAAAGAAAAAAAAAGAAAGAAGGATTTTCTGGTTCTGCCACTAGCTATTTAGGCTGTCTGTCTGTCGGGGCAGTGGATTGCATATACATCGTTGCCTCAAAGTTACATGAAGGCTTAAAGAGACATTCCTGAGTTTGCTTCATTGTAAAATATTTCCGACTGATCTTTCACGATTAAATTTACATATTGTTTAGAATATCAGTGTCAGTGTATTCAGTGTGTTTCTGGTCGTCTTAATATTTGTAAGAAGCCCAAACTGGATTTTGTCTTCAAATAAGTTCGTACGTACGAAAAAAGGTATTTTAGGAAAGAAAATGAAATTTAACCTTGTACAAATATTAAAACGAACAGAAATTCGTTTAATATACAGCCACTAATATTTTATGCAGAAACATTTATTTAAAGGGACATTCCTGAGTTTGCTATATCGTAAGATGTTTTCGACTAATAAAATACTTCTACGATTAAACTTACATATTAAATACATTTTCTTGTTTAGAATATCAGTGTCTGTATATTCAATGTGTTTCTGGTCGTCTTAATATGTGTAAGAAGCCCAAACTGGATTTTTTCTTCAAATAATTTCGTACGTACGAAAAAAATATAGTTTAGGAAATAAAATGAAATTTAACCTAATACAAATATTAGAACGATCAGAAATATGTTGAATATACAACCACTAATATTTTATGCAGGAAAATATATTTGATATTTAATTACAATCGTTAAAAAGTCTCTGTCAGTCGATAACATCGTAAACATTGCAGCAAACTCAGGAATGTCCCTTTAATGGGAATGTTTGAGACAGTATTGGTAGTACAACCTGTAATCATGTAATGCCAAACTATGCTTGTTCCTTCACACACACGTGGCAACAGATCCAACATTTATTATTCTGATTTGTAATTTAGTTGATATAATAAAAACGAGAATTTCGTATGTTTGTTCAACAATTTATAATACTTTGTTGGATGGTACATTTTAGGGGTTTTGTCATAGGTACAAGCTGTCCAGGATTTTGTGGTAGAAAAATAAGATATTTTTTTCAATTTAAGATTAAACTAAATATATCACTATCCCATTGCTGTGAATACTGATAATTCTGTCTAGTTTTTGTCCTAGTTATCCGTATAACGGCTACTGCATATCTCACGAATTTTATATGAATAGTTTCAATAATGTCAACATTTTTATAACCCCATATTTCATACCCGTATATTGGATTCGAAAGTACAAAATTAATTTAATGGAGTCAAATAGCTTAAGTTTGAAAAAGTTAAAAAGTCTGTGTTAGTCGATAACTCAGGAATGTCCCTTTAAACTATATATTGTTTTCTTCTTGTAAAATGTACAGATATATCTTTAATTTATACCCACAAAAACTGCATCCAAATAATTCCATTTACTACCATATTAAAACTTCTGGGTCGGACGTTTGATCGCGGTAAAGCGCTTGCGTGATGCGCAGTCGTTGTAGGATCGATCCCCGCCGATGGGCTTATTGGGCTATTTCTCATTCCAGGCACTGCACCACGAATGGTAAATAAGGCCATGCTATGTGCTATCCTGTCTGTGGGATGGTGCATATAAAAGATCCCTTGCTACTAATGGAAAAATGTTACGGGTTTCCTCTGCAAGACTTTATGTCAAAATTACCAAATGTTTGACATCCAATAGTCCACGATTAATAAATCAATGTGCTTTAGTAGTGTCGTTAAAACAAAACACACTTTAAACACACTTTTAATTATTTTATAAACTCATGACGCAACAGTTTAAATTTGAATAGTTTCTTTTAGTATATTAACAAAGAACTGGCCGCCATTTTGTTGGATAATTATTGATGAACATTGTCTATGTGCAGTATACTTTTTGCCAAGGATTCCCAAGAAAACTACTGTGTAGGCTTAAACCGAGTGACTATTTTACAATTTCAATATTCCTGAGTGAATTATGCAAAAGTTTTATGTGGGATAAATTAATGTAATGTTTTGTATCTCATATAAATGTTAAAAACGAGAAATATGTGACTCAGTACGTACCAACCGTAAACTCGAGATCCGTTTAAAAAGGCTAAACGTTCGAAAGATTGCTCACCTCAAGGTGTGAATATTTATATCATACAAAATAGATCGCAATGGCTCTTGAATGTTCGTCCGCCTGAACACGCCACATTCAATTCAGATATTTTTTTTAATCCCACTGCTCCCTTTCCTTTTCTCTCCTTTGAATTCCATCTCATTTCTTCCCGATCTGGCAACTCCTATCTTTCAACTTCTTTCGCTGTCCACCTCCACATCCCAGTCCTTGTCTCTCCAACCGCGACATGTGCTTATCTCTTGTGGCTATCTGTGCCACACACCTGCCATTCCCCATCAGCTAGAAATCGTGGGAGAAAATGGAAATTGTTTTATATTAAGATCATGAGAATGATAGGCAGAGGGTGATAGATGAGAATGATGAATGAATATGTGAGCCAGCTTTGACGGGATTTGAACCACTGTCGTCAGCTTGATTGTCCAGCAGCTTATCCACTAGAACACAGAGCTCACTTGTTTTACTATATTCAATTAAAGTTCAAACATGCTGCCATGGGTACACTAGATACGAATCCAAGTTGGGGGGGGGGGGGGGG
>JAECMU010122884.1:0-22134 GCA_016106625.1 Dracogyra subfuscus
ATGGGATACTCTTTCCGATTAGCAGCAAGGGATCTTTTATATGCACCATCCCACACAGGATAGCACATACCACAGCCTTTGATATACCAGTCGTGGTGCACTGGCTGTGACGAGAAATAGCCCAATGGGCCCACCGACGGGGATCTTTTCAATGACAATGTCAAGAATATAATCCTGTCTATAAATCATTAGCAAGTATTTTGAACAAACTAATCTGATCTCTTCTCTGTTCTCACTCCAGCAGGTGTGAAAATTAATTTGCTAGTGATCTTTTCCCATAAAGCTTGTCTTTCATCTTAAAAGTAACACCACAGAAAAATTGATTAAACCAGCTAGACCACTTGTTCACATGTCAAACTCTCCTAAGATAGAGGGTACAAGGTTTATCTAATATGTGTCAAAACATTTTTATTTCATGTTTGTATGTATATATGGAGGCAAGTTAATTGACAGTGGATTTTTAATTATATGCCTGTCTTTACTGGTCATATTATATTATGGTGCTGTCCGTTTGTCCGTCCATTTCATATTAATTCATATAGTATCATCAAACCTTGGGATGGTGGTGTGTTGCATACCATAACTAGGTCACCACAACATACTTTTGACAAACATATATTGTGCATCTCACCAGTATTCTTGTTTCTTTTATGTGTTTTTCTCTCATACTCTCTCCTTTTTCTTTCTTTCTTTCTCTCTCTTACCATCTCTCCGTCCCTATTATGTTTCTATCAACCATGTATGCAATCTTGTGAAAACTACAGATAAGATGGTGAACATTTAAGGGTAGGGTGTAGCCCAGTGGTAAAGCGCTCGCTCGATGCATGGTCGGTCTGGGATCGATCCCCGTCGGTGGGCCCATTGGACTATTTCTCATTCCAGCTAGTGCACCCTGACTGGTATATCAAAGGTGGGATGTTGCATATAAAAGATCCCTTGCTGCTAATCGAAAAGAGTAGCTCATGAAGTGGCAACAGTGTGTTTCCTCTCAATATCTGTGTGGTCCTTAACCATATGTCTGATGCCGTATTACTGTAAATAAAATGTGTTGAGTGTGTCATTAAATAAAACATTTCCTGTGAACATTTTAATGATTGAGGGTTCATTGTATCATTCTCAGGGTTGATGCCAGACATAAATTTGTCAGTATTGTCCTATGGAATTGAATATTTAAGAAAAGCATACAGTAATGATAATAGTCATTAATTTTGTCAAAAGATCAACTTAAAAAGCTAAAATCTGCAAAAATATTTGTGTATGGTGACATACCCGATTTACCTTGTGTTAGAAAGCCTGATTCTGTAACAAATGAAACACACATAGTGTTCATTCATATCACCGGAACAGAATTTAATACCACAAAGAAACTAAATAAATTCTATATATTTAATACACTTTCAATATCTGAAAATCATATCACCATGCAGTATTTTGTTGGAATATTTTGTTTTGTTAATAACGACACCACTGGAGAACATTAATTTATTAATCATCGGCTGTTGGATGTCAAATATATTTGATCATTCTGGCACATAGTCTTCAAAGGACACACACTTCAATTTTCCATTTTCCATTAGCAGCAAGGGATCTTTTATATATGTATTTTCTCCACATACAGGACAACACATGCATTTGATGTACCTGTTGTGGGACAATGTCAGGTAATCTCTTACTAATGACATAATGCAAAATTTGTGCTTGCATATAGCGTGCTCATAAAAAATAACTATACATGCATTAAAATTTCGGAATAAAAACAGTTTCCCTGATAGACATTTGATTACTGGATAAAAACATCAGCTGTCTATAATGAGAGGATATCGGCTTAAGTTTGTTCATAAAAAGACATTAATTTCACTGCCATAATTCTTCTGTATTCAAAGGTGAAGGTCGCTCGAGTTTATAGCTTTGTAACAATGAGCTATGGGGCTTTTACAACAGCTGCTATTTTCTGGCTGGAAGCTCAGTCCCAGAAACTGCTATTGCAAACACAGCACTCTAATGCAGCCTTATTGTAGGTTGTTGCCTGTTAGTCAGTCCCAGCCACTGAATCGGCAGTAATAATATTGTTTAAGCATCTTACCTAATGGCAGGTTGGAGTTGCCCTCAGCTGTTAATGGCTAATAAAACCAGTGGTGAAAATAATTTTACTCTATATTGATTTATCCTGCAATCACTATAAATAGTGACAAGATATGATGACTAGATAAATTTCTACATTTTTGGTCACTGACCAAAAATATAGCTTTTTTAAGGTCACGTGACATAAGCTCGACTCGACTCGAGTATTTCAGAGTAGAATTTCAATAAACATATTCGTTAAATCATTTGTTGAAGTGCAGTAAATACAAATAACTTTTAGTTTTGCGATAATAATACGAAACTTGTATATTTATTTATGAATTAGAGCTCAAAAACGCTTTTTCAATGTGACAGAATGTAGCCTGCGTCTTACAAATAATGACGTCATGTATTTTGCATGACGTCATACAGCAAAAGCCTTGCTAGGTAGACAATACTCGCTTTGCGTACACAAAACAGAAATAAATAATGATTTTCCGAATATTTCTGTAGCATTGCAGGATAAAAGAAATAACTGGTTACTGTTTTAAGATATCTGCTTTACCCTGCTCAGGTCGAATGGCGAATGCAGCTCGGCAGAGCTTCGCTGCATTCGCCATTCTAACCTTCGCAGGATAAAGCTGATATCTTAAGACAGTAACCAGTTATTCCCTATATACATGCACGTCTAGTGTGTACTACACGCTACAGTGCTGTACATTCAGATGTGTAAAACCAAACTACTTTAAAGCATGAATCTTATTTAACTCATTGCTTGCTGCTAAACATCTGGAAAAAAGATACAGTACCGGGTACCTGTATATCCTAAAGTACTGTCGGAAATAGAATAAAACAGATTTTCGTCAAGTTATTTCTTTCATATTAAACTGACAAGTAAATATTTTGTAAATATCTATTTAATGATACCCTACCTAATTTAGCATGGCCTTCCTTGAGCTCTCATTGCTGTACAAGGTGGTGTTTACTTTAAACGAAAGATGTCAGTAAACAGGTGAATTGTGTATATTACTGAAACAGGATATAACAAATTTTGATCACGTGTCAATTTCATTTACCCTTAAACAAACTTTTAATTTAAAACAGCAAGTTAACTGGGTATTTTATATTGCAGCATACATTATTTATTATCATCTTCATTAGAAATGTACATAATCGTGCAACCACTTAAAGGTGCTATATCATAGTTATATGTGATCATCTGTTTGTGATAAAGATTCTCCAACACAAACATATTTTCTGTCAGTAAATAAAATTATTTTGTCAGAATAATTTATGGGCATATAGTTGTAGGTGTTGTACTTAAATTTTGAAGTAAACTTTAATTTAAAAATATATATATTTGCAGTAGATGTCATTATGCAACTTGGAGATAGTACCTTTAATATACTGTACTTTTAAAATCGGTATAATAGATCACACACTCATAATGGTTTTTGACAGTTTTGCTTAACAGTTACTTAGAAATGTCTACAAATATTTAGTTTTGGAGAGGGATAGGGGTAAACTGTCATCAGAGACGGTCCCTCACATATTGCAACGGCTATGAAATTGACACATGTCAATCAAAATAAAGTGCACAAATCACCTGTTTACTGACAACTTTCGTTTAATTTCAAGAGTAAACACCACCTTTTACATCAATTTTCATGCTAAATTAGGTAGAGTATCATAACATAGATATTTACAAAATATTTACTTGTCAGTTTAATATGAAAGACATAATTGACGAAAATAATTTGTATCCTATTCCCGCCAATGGCCAAATATTTCCTGTTTGTTTGATGGTGGATATAAAAGATCTCTTGCTGCTAATCAAAAAGAGTAGCCTGTGAAGCCACGACAGTGGGTTTCCTCTCTCAGTATCTGTGTGGTCCATAACCATATGTCCAATGCCATATAACCGTAAATAAAATGTGTTGAATGTGTCATTAAATAAAACTTTTTTTTAATGGAGTTATATGGCCCTTAAACATAGGAGATATGAAAATGTGTTGGGCCAGGTATAGGGAACATGTATTGCTTTAGCAGTGCTCTCAGAATACTAATGAAGAGTTCAGGCGCAAAACCCGCTAAACGCCAAAAACACAAAAAATGATATTCTTGCATCATACTATAGCTTTCAGTGTCTAGTATCTGAAAATAAAATCATTTTGATGCAAAAATCGCTAAGTCCCATTATAAATCCTAACAAAAGCTTGGCATTTTTCGCAGAACCCGCAACACGCCATAATGGCTCTTTTGCAAAAGACGCAAAATGCATTACGTCAACCAGAGCGCTGAATGACGTCACGTGATTCCAATATGGCGGCGTCATATGAACGCTTGCTTCTATTAGTTAAAGTTGTAGTTTGTGTCTAATAAGTTAGCATATACAATGGAAAATTGCGATGAACTAGAGGAACCTGTTGTTCATTTATCTAGGCCACGTCAGATGTTTTTCGTTACCACAGAGACTTTAAAATATTACTATTTTATCTTTAAGAATTTTACAATAATTTATTCACACAAATGGGATAGAATGTTTGGGTGTCCTGATTAGGCGATTGGCCGAAGAGGTAATACGTTTATTAATGGCCCAGGAAATATGACATTACTCTTGCTCTTCAGAGTCGTGTGAACTGCTTTAACACCATTCTACATCACTATGACAATTTCGAATAAAAATGCCATTTAATTGTAACAATCTCCCATCACTTCCTGAGGCCACCCATGCCCTATTTTCTCACAATTGACAAATGTTATTATGCTGTTCTGAAGTTCTTTCGAAAAGTCTAGTGTTTTTATGTTGTTCCCACTGCATGCTCCATAATACCAGTGTGGATTTAGCAGGTTTAAAAAAAAAAAGGATTACCATGGACTTAACGGGTTTTGCCAAAAAAATGTAGTTAAAATCAATTAAAAAACCTATTTTCATTAAACTTAGATTTGTGGAAATTTGACATGTTATTAGTTTATTTATAACATTATTATAACCATTGAATAATGTTGTTAAAGTGTTCATACTATATCCCAGCAAAAAACCCACATTTACACGAAAAGAGGTCAAATGGACTTAGAGGCTTTTGCATTTGAACTCTTCACTTGTTTATTATTTCATCATTTAGAATGGATCATGCATGTGATTTTTTATTTCCATAGCACACCATTCTGTAGTTTTCTTTGCTGATATTCATCAAGCTATGTCACATAAAAATACAATATTTCCCAGTTTAACTTCCAGGTACATGTACAAAGAACTGTTCCACTGTCTTGTTACATAGCACCATTTTTTTTTTTTTTAAATGGCAAAAGGCTTGAATGTTATATGAAAGTACATGTAGTTAACAAAAACCATTGGTAGCAATATAATATTCACCTTTATTAAATCTGTAGTGATATTTGCATTTTGCATCATTAAATGATGTTATAATATGTTACAACAGGATATTGTGACTTTAATAATAGTTTTAAGTTGTGCTGGGTTGGTCTTATCAAGTGCAGATGCCTTGAGGGTTATAGCACTACCATATTGAACAGTTATTCCATTTCATTGAATCTCATCATTTTGCCAGCAAAATAGGTTCTATTTTCGTATTCCTGCTCCTTGAAGCTACTGTGCAGTTCAGTGCGAAAATCATTTGTCTGCAAGACCATTTTACATCACACTGAACATGATACCGAAAAAGAGAACAAATTAATGTACCAATCAGCATGGATCAAAGCTTGCAACCTCGCGGCAGAGAATAACAAAAACACTTTTGTTTCTCATCTGAATGTGTGAAACAGAGATAAATTATGTGTATTGTTAACTTTGTATTGAAGGACTGAAACAGATAGCTCAAGATCATAATGGTTTGAAATGGACCTAATAGTTTTTCATGGAATTACGCCATGTTCACAAATACAATATGGGCAGAATTTAAAAAATATCATTTTTTCTTAAATGCAACTATTTAAAGATTTAACATATATTATTGAGGATTCATCACAAGTGTTTTTTAATATGGAAAATATATTTGTTGAGGTTCTGCCGAGACAAATACCGATTAACTTAAACAAGGTTGATATTTCACATATTATAAAACATGAGTAGTAAATTTTATTTATTCTATAACACCTCTAAAATAACATTTTCATTCAATATTTAGTAAACCACCGTACTAAAGTCACCTCCATGTTATGTCATTATGATTAGTACAAATTAGTGTGACATCATGTGTTGAAACTAAATCTTATGAAACAAGTTAAGCTTGGGTCTTGATGGCTTATACACAAATGATCGATTGACAAAAACACATTATTACCTAGAGACCTTGCAAATTTGCATATACCTTTAAATTTGCATACTATTATTACACAGATTAATACACTAAATTATCAAATGGGTTTATGACATGGGATATCATGTTTCAGTTATAGGATAAATGTACATATGTACACACGTTACACAAAAGCAGGTTTTTTTAAATTCTGCTCAGTAACTTTATATAATGTTTAACTGTTTATAAAGTCTGTGTTTACGCATCCTTAAATAACCCAGTGCTGGGGTGGCATTACACATTCATTCATTCATTCATTTATTCATTCCTTGAATGACCCATTCTCTGATTGGTGTTTTTTTTTCCCCAACCTAACCAGTGCACCATGACTGGAATATCAAAGGCTATAGTATGTGCTGTCCTGTGTTAGAAAGTGTGTTTAAAAGGATGGTATGAGATGAACATAGTAGTTTCTGCTAGAATGAGCGATATATCTCATGGAACAGTTGACAAATACAAGTTACAAATACACTAAGGGTTGAATTTATGAAGGCTGGGATTGTTTTCTTAAATGCAATTGTATAAGCATTGTAAGTAAATTAAACTTCATATAGTTAATCTGCTTATCGAGTCTGTGTTTATGTGTCCTTGAATGATCTTTGTAGAACACATTTTCTGTATGGGGTAGCTTTTTTCAAATAAAACAAATTTGTATTTTGTTTGACCAGTATATATTTGTTCTAAAATCACATGAACTTTGTGTTGCTGTATTTATACCCCTACATACTAGTAAATAATCTGTTTATAATGTCTATGTTTATGCATACTTGAATCTCCTGCAAAATCTTGCTGTGTTTTGGGGGGTGACAGGGCATCTAAAATTATTGCATGTAAATATTAGTATTTTACTTGACCAATAATAAATCAGACACCCCCGAGACCAAGTAAAACATGCAGTTTCAAGAGGCATCTGGTTTAGAGAGGGTTTTTTATGTACAGATGTTTAAAAAGGGCCACTTAAAGATTCCGGTTTTAATGGAATTTCGGTTTAAAGACGGTCTTGTTTTAAGAGGTTTCTCTGTATGTATGTAATGTATGTGTACTAAACCCATGTCTTTGTTTTACTATAGGTCAAGGTCAGTTTGGTGAGCGTGATCTCCTTCGTCAGGCAGACGACTACCTGGATGTCGTTCAGCATCATCACCACAACTTCGTCATGCCCAAGGTCAACTTCGCCTTCTACAACGGTGTCACACAGCCGATGGCCTCAGCCCTCAGAGAAAGGGGCATAACTGTGTGGGGCTGTGAGGTCGCTGTGGATGGTAGTGTAGAGAAAAAACTGCTCAGTGTTTTTGCTGACAACTCCGATACAAACGAATCAGAGGAATCAAACTTAGAGGTGGATTTGAAGAACAGTGATGATTTGGAAACAGATGGTGACGTGGAAACAAATGTAGATTTGGAAACGGATAGAGATTTGAAAACAGATGGACACTTAAAAACAGATGGAGACTTAGTTACAGATGGAGACTTAGAAACAGGTGGAGACTTAGTTACAGATGGAGACTTAGAAACAGATGGAGACTTAGTTACAGATGGAGACTTAGAAACAGATGGAGACTTAGACAGAGATGAAGGTTTGGAAAAGAAAAACCTGGACATATCACTGAAATTGAACAAAATGTGTTTGAGAGACAATTCAGGGGTGTATGGTACATGTATTGTTATCTCTTGTAACGAAGCCACACGTGATATTTCTTTGTCTCAACATGCATCAAACTGTGATACATGTCTGTACAAAGAGTCTAGTTTAGATCCACATCCTGAGTTTTCTGTCCCTGACCCACAAGACTCACAATTGCAGTCTAGTTATAAATTCACTATGAAGGATGTTAAAGGCTCACATCAGACATACGTTGGCAGTATTCAGTCTGACAATCATATGCATGACTTTCCTCTGTACAAAGAGGTCTCAGGATGCAGGTTTGTGGTCACAGAACTGCTTAGTGAACTCCCTGACTACAGCTGTCTGGACCAGTGTGGTATGACAATGAGGGATGTGGACAGTATTGAGCAGGTGAACCTGGACATCACCACGCTCATCACACTGGTGTCGAACGTCACGCATGGCAGCTGGAACTGGATCTTCCCCGAGAAGATTCTCACTCTGCAGGCAGCTGAAGAACGGGAAAACCCTACCATGCCACACTTGGAGGAGTTCATGAAAGGTAATTTGTCTCTCTCCCTTTGTCTGTCTGTCCATCAGTTTGTGTGTGACTCTTCCTCTCTCTCCCTCTCCCTCCATCTGTCTGTCTCTCTCTCTCTCTCTCTCTCTCTCTCTCTCTCTCTCTCTCTCTCTCTCTCTCTCTCTCTCTCTCTCTCTCTCTCTCTCTCTCTCTCTCTCTCTCTCCCTCTCTCTCCATCAATCTGTCTGTCTTCATAACCCAGTGTCGAATAAATCATAATTTTAAACAAATAGGTTTGAAGGTTCATAGTTTGAAGTAAGCTGAGATATAAGTTGGCAATCTGAGGCTCAAACATTGCAAATAGATTTATGGCTTGGAGAATATGGTGTTGAAAATCCATATCAGACAGTACTTTGTTATTCTGATGTGGATTAAAAAAAAAATTTAATCAGTCAACTACAATCATGTAATTGCTGTAAAACTGCACATGCAAGATCATTGAACTTTTTTTTTTTTCTCTCTTGTCTGGTAATTTGATTTTGTGAGAGAAAAAGAAATAGCAATTGAAAGAAACAAAAAAGGTAAAGAATTATCTCTAAATGTCAGCAAGATGGTAAATAAGAAATTTTGTGTGAATATTATCTAGACAAATTGTTATTGATTAAAATGTCAAAACCTTCTTTTGGGGTTGCTGACCAGGTAATTGTTGGTTGTAATTTCAGAAGAAGTTTATTAAATTAACATCTATTGATTGAAAATGAAAGGAATGTCTAACGACGTCCCAGAGCAGCAGTGGTTATTCTTGGTATGATGTAGCTTAGTGGTAAAGAGCTCATGTGAGTTGTGATCAGACATAGAATCAATGGCTGTCTGTGAACCTGATGTGGTTTTGTTTTTTCTTTGGGTTTTGTTTCTATTTTTTGTTTGGAGGGTTTGTGGGGAAATGATGTCTTATAAGTGGCCCAAAACTGGTCAATCTTAATGCAGTGAAACTTGGGTTAGCTTTTGCCATTACAAGGCATTTTAAAAGAAAATTAATTATGATTAATTAGTGATTAATTTTTCATCTTGAATTATTTTTCAAATATCATCACTTTTCTGAGAAAAACAATTTTCAACTTTAGTAGTTAACTTTACCTTAAGTGATGGCATTTTGCCAAGTTTTATCACAAAGTATGTATCATGATTAAAATGTAATTATTTACTTGAATAAAACTATATTAATTAATAAAATATAAAACATAATTTTTAAAGTGTTAAACAATTGGAAAAAAAATGCAATTTTTATAAGCATATCAGCTAACTGTGAAATTTGAGGGGGTTGAAGGGGGTGATGTTGGGAATTGTTTTTTTTTCCCCCTCAGATATAAGGTGTGGCTTTATTTATATCAAATCTGTTTTCATTTGGTAACATAAGATCGGGATCACACTTCTTCTTTTTTTTCAGCTTCATTATTTACTTTTTTTTATCACATGTTAATAATTGTGCATCAAAGAATGAGAAAACTGCATAAGATTTGTAATAAGTCTTTTATCTGCTCAAATAACAAGACAAGAAAAAGTCTAATGGAATTTAAAAAAAACATATTTTTAAACATGTACAACTTTTAAATTGGATGCAAGTAGTTTTTTGTTGTTATAATGATGGTGATGAATTATATATGATCCTCTTGGAACCTTGTGGAACTGCGTGGGCAGTATGTTAAAAAAACGCAATGTCTTTTCATGGCTTTGTGTGAGGTTCGTATGGATTATCAGTGGTTGCATGTTCCATCTAGGTGGAGACGCATTATATTTGTTTAATGTCTTGACACGGTGGTGTCACTAGATATTACAAGTAGATGTACAAGTTGCTTTATATCAAATAATTATCCAATAGTCAAAATATTAAGTTAACATTGTCCAGTCAGACAAAACCTGTCTAAAACAAACCTTGAACAAACCAGACTTCTGTCAAAACTGGTGTAAAAGCCCAAAATATACCCACCACCAAACTATACCCAGAGTTAAAGTAGGCTGGCATGTTTTATACTCCTAATCCTAACCCTCATTTTTTATTACTAACCTGCATACAAAACAAATAAATAATAATAATAATAAAAGCTTTAAAAGAAAAGCAACTATTGCTTTCATAAAAATAAAACAATCACAGGTCAGTAATTTTAAAAGATTCTTCGATATTCTCTAGCCCAAAATATAAAAATTATAATGGAAAAAGACCCTCTGGACATTGTAATACAGACTAGAAAGGTATATTCTGGGCTAGCGTGTTTTATACCACGGGATATATTCTGGGCTAGTCCAGTTTATACCCCGGGTATAGTTTGGCGGGTGGGTGGGGTGGTGGTATATTTTGGGCTTTTACACCAGCCAAGTTTCATTGTTCCAAATGCTTCAAATTCTAACACGCAACCATCTAAACACTTGATTTGTTTTCCAATCTTTTTCCTTTTTTTTTTTTTTGTAATGCTAAAATTTTGTATATAGTGCTGTATTATTATACATTAAATTTAACTTCCATGGAAATTTACCCATTTTTACAGAAATAATGCCCTTGAATTTAAAAGATAGGGGACATGAAATTCTTTAGCAGTACTCTCAGAATGCTTGTTTAAATAGAATTGGACCAAAACAGCCATATATTTTTGTTCTGGATTCCTCCCGGTTCCTTCAGGCATGTTTTATATTTATTTTACCATAGACAGGACAGTACATACCACAGCCTTTGATTTAATAGTCATGAGCATTAGCTGGAAAAGGGGAAAACCCCCGAGTCTACTGAAAGTTATGAATCGTGACACACCTCAAATAAGTGCTCTATACCACTGAGCTACATCCCACCCTTACAGATATATTGGAATATTTTATCTTTTCAGGTAAGAAACTGTTCGCCTGTGAAACGGCCATATCTGATTTCCAAACAATTCTTGAGACTCTTGGTGGAACGCAGGAGAGAGTTCGAGCCACAAAGCTGTTGACACGTATCACGGTTGTCGAGGACAACCCATCCAAGCGAGCCATCGCTCTCAGTAAACATGGCAGAATAAAGGACAGATCAAAGGTATGTCTCACCCATTAATTTAAAAGTAAGGCTAAATGTCATGGTAAGGCTTCATAAAGTATATTTCTGACACCCCTCTTGAAGAGATGTGATATTTTTGATATCACACCATCATATCACATATATGACAGTCACATTTAAAGACCTTATTAGCTGTTGAATGTACATGTAGCTTGTTAGATACATTTTGAAACACTCTGTAAGATACATGGTAATTAATGGTGCTACTCATGAAGTATCCTCTCCATATTTTACTTTATAAAATAAAGCAAGGGAAAGGCATATTTATTTAATGATACCCCAGCACATTTTAAACTATGGTTATTTCATGTTTAAACACACACATTTGAATCTGCTGCACTTATGATTCACCGGCCGTTTAGCCAATAAAATAAGTATGTTATGGTTAAAGGGACATACCCTAGTTTCAGTTCATGAAAATTAACATTAAGTTTTGTTTAATTTACAAACCTGTAACACATTTTGATAAAGTTACAATTGAGTGAAACATGAGCCTTTGACTTTGAAATGGTGAAATACCCTCTAAAATAGAATAAAACTTGACTACATAACTGTTACTTCTCAGAGGCACGTGCCATTTTAAAAATATGAGAAATGAATTTTGTGATATTAAAAAACATCAGGATGACCAAAAACACTTCGAATGTATGGAAATGGATACTTTAAACAATAAAATTTAAGTAAAGTATGATTTCAGTTATCAAAAAACCCCTCTAATAGTAAAAACTATGTCTTAGTGTTTAAAAACTAGGGTATGTCCCTTTAAGATCAGTACCATCATATTATGTCTTTCTCTTGTGAATTAAAAATATGATTGTTAAAAAAACTTGTTGATCCTTTTAATTTATCTGCCTGGAAGATCCTCCTTGTAGATGATTTGGAGGATCTGGGAGGAGACAAAATTTTATTTTTACATAAGGACTGCTATAGGAAAGTAATATGTAGATTTAATCAATTTTGGCAGATTGTATTTTCATGTTGGGCTGAAGTTCAACAAAACCCCACCACAATCCTACAAGACATTCTATTTCAGCCTCTGTGGTTTAATCCATTTATTAAAGTAAACAATAAGTCAGTTTTTTTATAATTCTTGGTGTACAAAAAGCATCTATCTTGTTAATGATCTGATAAATAATCAAGGTAATTTTTTTTGTAGGTTTTTTCAACTGAATGTAAATTATTTACAGTATTATGGACTTTTGGAGGCAATACCAAATGAATGAAAACATACACTAAGATTTAACCCCAAAAAAGATCAGTACCATCAAACATTCTGTTGGAAGACAGTGTAATATTGTAATATTAATACTTAATGGTCAGCACTTAATGATTTGCAATGTGGTGCATGTGGTTAAGGGTAAGTATTCAACCACTTGCAAAAAAATGTCCATATCTCAGCCAGGGTATGCACTTGGGATTTTTTTTGCCTGGCCAATCGGGCCACTGTCAGCAACACTTTGACTCACCCGTACAACATTTGAATGGCCGGCAACTGAAAATAAAAAAATAACTTACTTCAACTGCTCTTTAAAAACATATTATCATAACATAAAAACAATAACAACAACACAAAAGCAGGTAACCGAATTTGTTTTTGTTTTTGACAAACTGTTGTAATTAAATTCTAATTATTATGTCGTTATGAGACCAACATCTGGAATGTTTTACCAAGGTTCGGTCTTGGAATGAATTAGCTGCTCTTATGGCTGTATGATGAGGAATTAAAAAAAGAATTCTAAGCTGACAGCAATCAAACAATAATCACATCCATTAGAGAAATAAACATTTCTTTCTTTCTTGTGTATATATATTTATTTACAACTGAGCTTTTTTCAGATTTATTTATTACTAATCACTAGACCTGCACAGACCCATACATAGGGGGAGGAGGGAATGTAATGGGTCTTTATGCACAGCTATGCGAGTAACAAAACTGAAGAAAATCTCAGATATCAGATCCACTTTTATTCCTTTTTTTTTTTGTTTTTTTTTAAATTTACATTTTATCATAAAAAATACATCCTCTGTGCACCCCCACTGCCTGAATTCCTGTGTATATATTTGCTGCCTATCTCCAGCAAAACTACATGCATACATGTGTAAGACTTGAAGCTAAACAGGCATGCACATGTTGTCTAAAGCTGGTCAGTAGATCAAAACAAGAGCCATGTTTGTGTTGAATGCTTACAATTATGGCACTCCTACAACCACAAATTTGTCAAGTACTATAATCAAGTGTAATGAGCAATGGTGTTTGTGTGCTTTGCAGTACTGTCAAGGACTTTCAGTACGTTATGCGTAAGAATGGTCTGAGATAGAAAATCTACAGTTTATGTATATATTCAAACATTGTTCTCTTGGCCTCTGTTATCAGTCCAAAATATTGCGAGTTCAAGAAATTGTCATAATTTTCACTGACAAGTAATAGGCCTAAAAAAGTATATATGTGTTTCCGGTTTTGCGACCTATCTTAATTTTATGTAGCGACCCTGAAATGTTTTTAAGCAGCAAAAACAAAAAACAAAGAAAAAATTGGATCCCTGATTTTTTTTGGCAATCAGCAATCTAGATTTAGAACACCTCTATGCCAATGCTGGGCGGGACATAGCCCAGTGGTAAAACATTTGCTTGATGTGTGGTCTGTCTGGGATCGATCCCCGTTGGTGGGCCCATTGAGCTCTTTCTCACTCCAGCCAGTGCATCACAACTGGTATATCAAAAGTGCATATAAAAGATCCCTTGCTGCTAATTGAAAAGAGTAGCCCATGAAGTGGCAACATCAGGTTTTTCTCTCTCAATATCTATGTGATCCATAACCATATGTCCGACCCTATATAACCATAACTAATGAGTGTATCATTAAATAAAACATTTCCTTCATTCTTATGCCAGGTAACTCTATAAGAAGTGATATTCAAGTTGCTCTCCTTGCCATTTAAGGAGAGCTATCACTGGCTCCCCATTACTCCTCTGAGACTAGTTAAAAGAGTACTTTTTAACTCCCTTAGATTGTAAATAAAAAAAATAAAAAAACAAACACAAGAGGATTAAATATCAATGCTCAGTATGGTAATATTATTAATGGCTCCCCATAATCCATGTTAGAGAAGCAATTAATTAATGACATACATGTATACTCCTCTTGGGGTTTTTAAGATGAAATTTTTTTTTTTGACTGTAGACTAATCATTTCCTGCACTGCTTTTGTTTGGTGTGTTATTATGAGAGCTAGAGGAAACCTGCTGCTGCTGTGTATATTAATTACCATCTGATTAGCAGGGATGGGTATTTATGTGTGGTTTCTCATACAAGAAATAAGAGATCACACCAGCACTAACAAAGAAGAATGACTGAACCAAAAACCTTCATTCACAGTGTCAGGAAGTGAACTGTGTTACTGACATTCAGTCCCATATTACCATATTACATCTTTGTTCTTTAGCCAGACATTACAATGATACTAATGACTGACATTTGATCAGTCTTAATTAAAATTAGCTCCAATATTACATGTGGATCTAACCGTAGCCCGTTGTCATGTCATATCATAGGGTTTAACATGCACATTCAGAGCAAGCTGTTGTAGCGCACGTCTGTCGTTGGCGCAAGTGCTTGCGTAGTAAGCATTTTCATCCAAGACAGAAAGTTGGGTGGGGAGGGGGGAGGAAGGAGGGACCGCCTGCACTGGGAGCACCAGCAGTCTGACCGGGATCGGTAGCAGGTGGGGGTGGGTGGTGGTGCTATGGAACTTTGAATGGAGCATTTAACATGCCAAAGAGAAAAAGGTGCGCAATTTGATTTGAAGGAAATTTGGCGCGAATTTTGAACTGTCAGTCTAAACTGTAAAAGGCAGTAGAGCTAGTATAGGTTTTGACTTTAGTAAATCAAGAGTAGCTCATTAATTAGACCTAGGTGTTGCTGTGGTGTCTCCCTATAGATTGCCCATCAGGCCCTCAGAAAGGGCCCGACCGCTCCCGGCCGTGGCTTGACAACCCAGGGGAGACTCGTGCAATGTAGTAACACCGGTAGGCAGGTAGGTGGCCGTTTCAGGGGATCCATAACGTTGTGTTGGTCTAGCAGCCATTGGTATTCCTCCGTTTCCAAGTCACCAAGTACACACCAGCAGCTTTTTTGGGTTTGGATAGGGTAGGCTGATATTCTTTTGTTCAGCCATTCCCTGGGTGCAGTGCAATTTTGTACTCGGAGCTGATATTCTTTTGTTCAGCTCCTTATTAAAGTACGTGATAGGCCATTAACTGGGTGTGGGTGCATTGTTATAATTAGGCAATGCACCCTGTGTACTGTTGCAGAGCATGTTGTTTTGTATGTATTTCCTAATATGGTGTTTAGGTTGTTCCTATTGCCCTAGCATCCTAATCGAGTGTAATGCATTCAACGTCTTTTCAGAGCCACCACTCCCCCCACCCCACCCCCCGGCCTTGGATTATAATAAAATACAAGGCCAGAGGGGGAGTTATTCTAGCTTATCTATCTAATTTGAAGGGGGTTATCCCTTATAGTGTGATATTTTGATTAAAAAAGCAGAGTGCTTCAACATATATACATGGTTTACCAATGAAATCACTATTATTATAGTCATATTGACTCTTGAATAAACATTGGTAAGATGCATACTAGTCCCTAAATCCACTCATTTAACTCCCTTAAATTATACTTATATACCTTTTGATTTGTTTGTCTGGTTTCACTCTGCTTGTTCATGGTTGGTAATGACTTACCTTATTGGCTATATGGGATTTTATTGGTAATACTTAGTGTGAATACATATAGTGCAGAAGAATTAAAGTGTGTTTCAATTATTGTCCAAGAAATAATATATATAGGTGATGTCTGTGTCCATGATGCATACTGTGGCTAACTGAAAATAGAAAACAGCGATATTATAATAAATTCTTATCTGGTTAAACCGTGTGGTCATTTTCTAAATGTATTTTGGTTAGGGGATCCAAACTTAGCCAATGGGCTGTCGTTATTATGGTGTCCTTAATTGGCGTCTTATCTGGTTTCTGATTGGTTATTAGTTTGCTCCAATTAACGGCTCTGCTGTGAATCACAGTTGGGTATAAAAATAGCTATGTTCGCATAACTCATTAATGAATTAATCATGATTCGAGTTGCTATATTTGGCAGTAGTTATGTAAGGAGATTGGAACAACAAACCGGTGGATGCGGAATGCCATTTTTATGGACAAGGTGATATGCAGTCAGACTGCATACCAGAGGATTTGCTAACAGAGGCCCTTGGCTATAAATCGGATTTAGTGATAATACATTTGGGAGGCAATGATTTGACACCTCAAACCGACCCGAAGAGCATGATGACAATCACGGCTCTGGTGTAACATTCACAAGATACATATATTCATACAAAAATCAATGTTAGGTTTTAGGATATTCGCTACTGACCCACCTTTGGCCACTTTCGCTAGGGTGCATCAGGTCCGAGTTCAATAGTGGTTGCAGCTCTTATAATGGGGCTTACAAGTGGGTGGTTTTGAGTAGTAGTATTATAAATAAATTATTTGCACTATAGTTGGTCTTATCGTTACCTGTTCACCTTTGGCCCCTAGATTGGAAAGCATCGAGTAGAGTTCGAATTGGTTGCAGTTCCTTCTTAGGGGCGTACTTGTGAAAGGTTATGAGTGCCTGTTTTGCACTAAATGAGCACTACTTAGGTTTAGAAATCTCTACCTACCCACCTTTGACCGTAAGTTAGAAAGCATCGAGTTGAGTTCGAATTGGTCATAGTTCTTTCTTAGCAGTGTACAAGTGGGTGGGTTTGAAAATATTAATAGCACAGTTAGGTGTTATACTTTTAATTTGGTAGCTTGAACATATTGGTAGACTGCCTTAAAGGCTTTATGTTTATGTAATTTATCTGGGTTGAGTATCATGTTAGGCGTAATTGTTATATTTTGGTTGGCTTCAAATATTGAGTCTAACATTATTTTTCTTTGATTGGTGTGCAGTATGCAATCTAGGAGATAATGTTTCATATCTTCCCGGGAACCATACACACAGTCAGGATTTCTATTTTTAGAGAAAGAGCAGCTATTAAGTTGAATTGATCTGCCTAGTCAGATTTTAGTAATTATTTTATCTATGTAGGTATTAGAGTGTTTAGGGCTGATGGAGTTAACAATTGGTTTTATATTGTTGTGCCAAACATATTTGGTTTGGTCCCAGCTTGACTGCCAAAGATTAATGTAATGTTTCCTTGTTTTTGACATCAGTTCCGAAATTCCTAGTGGTATATGCTTGATATCAGTTCTGATTGAAAGTGTTGTTTTGGCTCCGTAGTCCGCTATTTCATTGTCGATGATACCTACATGGGCTGGGACCCATTCTAGTGTTACTTCTAAGTTTAGTTGGTTAATTATTTTAAGTTTATCATAGATTGCTGCCAGGATGTCTGGTCTAGTAGATTGATTATTTCGTAGAGATTGTATGAGCTGAGACTATCTGAGAAGATAACACTTTTAAGGTATTTTTGAATTATAATCCAGTTGATGGCTTCATAGATGGCAGTCAGTTCTGCTGTGTATACTGTTAGGTTATCTGACAGCCGGGAATATCTGACAATTTTAGCAATTTTAAATACTTTTCTTCTGCTACAGCGAAGCCAACCCTACCATTATCTGGGTTTTTTTAGCCATCCGTATAGATATGGACATGCTCTGGATAATTTTCATTAGATGCAGCTTTGAATAAGATTTATTTTTAAAGGTGAGAACGGCGTGGCATCGGTTGCCTTTTTAATTAAATATGGCTTATGGCAATCTATAGGTTGGTTAATGTGGTACATTGCCACCGGTGTATTATCTATGCCAGTTTCTATTTCTATTTTATTGGTCGTAGTGGCGAATGAATCATTAAATTTGTTATTGCCTTTGCTTATCAATCCTGGTTTAGTTGTTACTGGGGTAAGTTCCTGAACTGGGTGATCTAGTTTAAGTGAGTGGATTTTAAGATGATATTTAAGATGTTGTAATTTCCATCTGTATTCCAGCGGCATGATGTTAAATTCTACTTTTAGACTCTGGCCGCTGGTATTGGAAGGGACTTTAGCTATTATTCTTAACACTTGATTTTGTATGATATCTAATTTTTGAAGTAATTTTGGGGAGGCACAACTGTAAGCCTGAGCTCCATAGTCTATCTTTGACAGTATGCATGCTTTATAGACCATGAGCACTGCTTCAGTTTGTGCTCCACAGCTAGTACCTAAGATGGCTCTTAGAGGATTTAGAGTACTTTTTGAGCTATTGATTATTCCATTGATATGCTCTTTAAATGTTAATTTGGAGTCAAAGGTGACCCCTAGAAATTCAAATACTTTAACTCTTGGAATTACTTTATTGTTTGAGGTTAGTTAATAGTTTTCTAGTTGCTTGGTAACTTTATTGAAAAGCATACAGACTGTTTTTGTTTGTGATAGTTTAATACCCCAGTCCAAGGCCCATTTATTTATTTTGTCCATCTCTTGCTGCATTTGGTTAAACAGTGCCGGGATTGACCTGCCTGTGCACCAGATGGTGCAATCATCAGCAAAGAGAGCCGTGTTAAGTGGTGTAAGTGATATAGTTTTACTTTTGGCTGGTGAGATGACCGAACCTTGCGGGATACCATTTAAGATTTCAGTTTTATCAGAGTAGTGGCCATTTACCTGGACTGAAATAGATCTATTGTGAATAAAGTTATTAATGAAATTAAACATGTTTCCTTTTATACCTTTGGTTTCTAGTTTTTTGAGTAGGCACTCCCGCCATACCATATTGAATGCTTTTTTTATGTCTATAAATATTGCTAATACTTTATTTGATTTGCGGAAGGCATTATTGATACTAATTTGTAATCTTACTATCTGATCTATTGTAGAGTGTTGGGATCTGAAACCACTCTGCACGTTAGTGATAAGTTTATTTTCTAACAGATAATTATTGAGTCTTTTATTAATTATTGTTTCTAAGGTTTTACACGTGTGATGTTAGTGTTATCAGTCGATAACTCCCCGGGAGAGAGTCGTCTTTACCCGCTTTAGGGAGGCTAAAGCATTCTGCATGTTTCCATGCAGTGGGCATTTGACCCTCCCTCCAGATTCTGTTAAAGAGCGATAACACCACCAGTAGGGCAAAATCAGGCATGTGCTTGAGTAGAGTATAGCTAATTTGGTCTGGCCTTGCGGCGGTACTTTTTTTGGCTTTAAAGGCTGTTTTTAGTTCGCTAAGTGTTAAAGGTTTGTTAAATTCTAGGTTGTCATTAGTATCATGATTAGTTGTAGGCGTATTATTTGTTGGTAAGGTATTATTTTTTGTCAGTTTATCTAGGAATTGTTTAGGGAAATTTGTATTGCTGCTATATATACCGAAGGTTTTACTAAGAAGGTTGGCCTTTTTATTTTTTGGGAGGACTGTGGTGGTCGCACAGTGTCCTTGTATGGCTTTAACTTTACTCCACATTTCTCTAATAGATGTTCTATTATTAATCTCGCTACAGAAAGTTTGCCAGCTGGCTTGTTTAGCATTGGTTATTTACTTACTTACTTCACTTTTTGCTATTTTGTATTTAGTGTGATATTCTGGTTTTCCTGTTTTTTATAATATTTTACGCATTCTATTCCGATAACCGCATTTAGTTTTGATTTCGTCCGTCCACCATTTGACTGGTCTATTTTTAGTACTTTGTTTAGTTTTTGGTATGTTTTTTTGGCGATTTGAAGTATTTCATTAGTTAATTTGGTTGTTGCTTCGTCTATGGTTAGTTCGTTGTCTAATTTAGTATTATTACAATCTTTTGTAAAATTATCCCAGTTGGCCTTGCTGAATTTAAATTTAGGTTTAAATATTTCATTTTCTGAATAGTTAATATTACATTTGTAGCTAGTTAAAATAGGGAGGTGGTCGCTATTGAGAGCATCGAACACCTCCCATTGGGTATTTGCACCTATACAGTTTGATGTTATGGTGAGATTGATGGTAGAGGAGCCCACTAGGTTATCATGGATGAACGTAGTGCTACCGTTGTTGAGACATACTAGGTTATGTACGTTAATAAATTCTTCTCCCTGTGCGTCGGAGTTCTGACCTCCCCACAGCGTATTATGACTATTGAAATCTCCTACCAATATTAGGTTATGATTTGGTTTTATAAGCTTGTTATAATCGTTTAGAGTTAGATTTTTATGCGCCGTTCCCGGTGGGCTGTATACATTAGTAATATGTACTGGCATTTTATTGTTTAAGACTGTGATCCCTATTACTTCTAGGTTAATATTAATATCTTCATGCTTGGGTATGGTGGTTGAGGTTGGGATAGTTGGGTTTACGGCGGGGGTGGGGGGGAAGGGTGGGGGTTGAGGCCATGGTGGGGGTGCTGGTTCCCGGGGTAGGTGAGGTGGCGATGGTAGCAGGGATGGGGATGAGGGTTGTGGTGTTGGTGGTTGGGGTTGGGGAGGTTTAGGTTGGGTTTCTGTCAACTGAGGGCTGGGGTGACAGATGGAGGAGGGCGGGTGTTGTGAAAGGTGACAGACAGGAGAGAGAGAATGGCCGTGGTGTCTGGGTTTCTGGGCTTTGTTGGTCCCTGCATTTCTATTTTTTGGCCTGATCATTTTTGTCGGCTGGTGAGTTATTGTTGGTCTGACTTTTAAGAATTGACTAGCATTTTGGCTTTTGTTGTTAGTTCTTTTTACCGGGTTTATGTAGCTAAGCTTTGTTTGGTTTTTTGGTCTAGAGTTGATTATGCTTGCTTTGGTTTTTCTTGTTACATTGAGGAGACTACCAGACTATCCGCCTTTGTCAGCTGGTTCTTGTTTTTGACAGCTGGCGCAGCGGACGCGGTAGCCCCTTATAGGTCCTGTTTAGCGGTTTTGACAGTTGCGCAGCCTGTTGAAGCTCATGTCCAGTAGACCTTTTATTCAACCAATCAAAACCTTACTTGCAAAATCATCCCAGTGATTTGAAAAGAATATGAAAACATTTGGGATTATGCCAAGGGTATATGAAATGATTTGGTTTATTATGAAGTATGCCAGAAACTAATTGCAATATAAAATTTTATATAAAATTAGTTTCAAGATGAAAAAACAAAAACATGATGGTATAGCCATAACATTTGTTGATACAGTCCAGAGTTTATTACTGCACTTTCCTCCTGTTTTTGCATTGTTGAATTGACCAAGAAGTTTGCTTATTGTATAAATAGTCTTGCCCGATATTTTTAGAATTTGTATGCTCCCGAATAAAACTATAAAAGGCAAAGTGTAATTGGTCAATATTTATATTGTTATTTATAGATGAAATGTCGCAATGCTGTTAGATCTACTGGTAGAGCTAATTTTAAGCAGATTGACATTTGATCAAATGATGGCTGACATACATAGTGAAAGCCAGCTTGAGACTGACATTTGATCAACTATACCTGTGTCAGACAACAAATGATGGCTGACGTACATAGGGAAAGCCAGTTTGAGACTGACATTTGATGAACTATACCTGTGTCAGACAACAAATGATGGCTGATGTACATA
>JAECMU010122891.1:0-15492 GCA_016106625.1 Dracogyra subfuscus
AGGCCCCCCCGTAGTTACACCACTGAAACACATTGATTGTGTTGTAATTATGGTTAACATTAGTGGAGTTCGAGTTTTGGTTAGATGTCTTTATTAAGTTACGAGTGTGTTTTAAGGTCTAAAATGTGATCCTTCACAAACATGTCTCATGATTTGCTTCAAAGATTGACACAAATAAACGGGAATTTAATTTGCTGCCTTCCTACTGTGTGAATGTTTTTGGGTTTTTTTTAGCAAAATAAAGAGTAAGAAAAGGTATGTGTTGGCTTTGCATAGTCGAATAGATGTTAGTAGTGTTTCATTTTCATGTCGATTTTCAACATGACGGAATGTCCAACTAAACGTCGCCATGTTGAACTCTCGCTCGATGATAAACTCAAACTAATTAAAAGTTTCGAAAGTGTACCTAAACCAACGTTAAGATCTTTGAGTGAAAAGTTTAGTATTGGCAAATCAACAGTTGGAGATATCATAAAAAAACGAGAGGTTTATAAGGCAGAGTTTGAAAAGAATATTAGCGGGGATAAACGGCGATTTAATAACGCATTCAAATTTGATAAGCTCAATGAACTGGTATGGCAGTGGTTCTGTCAAGCTCGCGCTAAAAACATCCCGATTTTTGGTCCCATCATCCAAGTGAAGGCAGTGAATTTGCCAAAGAACTTGCAGTTGCAGATTTCAAGGGCTCGAATGGCTGGCTGGACAGGTGGAAGTGCAGGTATTCTGTGAAATGTTTCCAGGTCAGTGGTGAGAGTGGTGAGAGTACTGGAGTGGACGTGGCGGTGGTGGAAGACTACAAAGCCAGAATCCCGGATGTTGTTAGCGGCTACGCACCAAAAGACGTGTTTAATTGTGATGAAACAGGCCTGTATTTTCGTGCTCTACCCACCAAAACCCTCTCGGTGAAGGGCGAATCGTCTAAAGGATGCAAGTCGTCGAAAGAACGAGTGACTGTTATGTTTGCTTGTAGTGCAACGGGAGAGAAATTGAAGGCGCTGGTTATTTGAAAATCACAGAAACCTCGATGCTTCAAGAATGTAAACGTAGATACATTACCTGTTACCTATGTTGCCAACAAAAAGGCGTGGATGACCATCGCATTATTCATGGCATGGATAACAAGTGTTAATAAAATCATGAGACAAAAGAAACGGAAAATAATCATGCTGTTAGACAATGCGACGTAACTTAGCAATGTTACTTTGAAATATCTACCCGTGAACACAACTTCACACCTTCAGCCTCTTGACAGGGGATTATTCGCGCCTTTAAAGCCAGGTACCGCCAAAACATGCTCCGTTATCTTGTGACGAGGATTGACGTTGTTGGGAATGCATCTGACCTGTGTAAACAGCTGACACTGCTGGACGCTATTCACTGGATTGCACGGGCTTGGAACGAAACGAAGCCGAGTACGATCAGTAAGTGTTTCTCCGTCGGTGATTTCTCGCCGACCGACGAATCAGTGCTTGAAGACGATGACGACGACGACGACATTCCGTTATCATGACTAGCACGCGAACTCGTCACTGCCGACGTGGACACTGACATCTTGACGTGTTGAACATGCTTCAGATTTTAAAGGACTTTGCAATACAGAAGGATGAACGTTTCCTATTGCATGTACAGGAATTAGAAAGTTTAACGCAGGCAACCATTGTTAAACACAGCCTGAACAAACGCAATGAATTAGCAAGTCCATGCCACCACCGTAATAAATACGTTCTCAGAAACATCAGTAACACCGATGTCACCTAACTGTACCAAGCGCCAGCATAAGACCTGAATTCTCAAAACTTTCTTGGTGACGCGATATAGTTGTCGAGAATTAGTCACATCAACTGATGTTGTGACGTCATCAGTCGCAACCGTCTTTAATAATATTAGTTAATATTGCCTGAAGAGTGTGGTCATTATTTGACCATACGAAACAGAGCTGTAGCAATAAAACGATGAAGAACTACTGAAGTCTGGAATTATTTAATATGTATATATGTATATATATATATATATATATATATATTGTTTGACACCCAGAAGCGAATCTGTATTTTTATGCTGAGTTGTCATTAAACATTCATTCTTTCATTCATTCATTCATTCGCTCACTCACTCACTCACTCACTCATTCATTCCATAAATAAAATAAACTTATAACAACGACACTTAGTTAACAAATAACAATCAGTTCATTCAGTCATGTAATTGTGTTTTTTCTATCATCAGCTCAGTGTGTTGCTGGATCTCGACTAAACACTGTGAAGAATGTGTGCGAGAAATGTCCAGTGGGTACGTACCAGCCATCAACAAACCAAATAGGCTGTGTCAGTTGTCCTCCTGGAAAAACTACAGAGGATACTGGAAGTACTGGAGAAAATCAGTGTATTGTCCCAGGTATGTAATCAAATCTCTCATTAATAATTTCAACTTATTTTTGTGCTTATATCCAGTTAATGTTCAAGCATGCTGTCCTGGGCACACACCTTAGCTGTCTGTCCAGGACAAAGGGTTAGTGATTAGTTATTAGTGGTTAGTTGTTAGTGGTTAGTGAGAAAGGTTGGTGTAGTGGTTTTACGCCTGCCTAGTGAATCATTAACTGTGAACCTACCAGCCTTATATGTCCGATGGTTTAACCACGACACCACCGAGGCCTATTGTCTAATTAGAAACTGTTCTGTGTTTTATAGAGTCCTGTCCACTTGGTGAGGAACGAGTCTCGGGATCATGTCAAGACTGTGATGTTGGTTTCTACAAAAACACCACCCTGCCGTCCAAAAGATGTCAGCCATGCCCTGCAGGCTATGTGACATTGCAAACAGGATCCACATCAATTAATGACTGCTCTATAAGTAAGTTGTTATTGTTATTTTGGGAGCAAAACAATTGTATTAAATATGGTAGGGTAGGGGTGGGGATGGTTATTGGATGTCAGTTCATTTAGAATTGTCAAGAAGGCATCTCGGAGCAATCCTGCTGTGAAAACGATGTCATGATTTGAGTATTTATTGATATAATTTGATGTTTGTACTTATGTACAATTAAGTATGCTGCTTGTCCACACACCTCAGCTGTATGGGTTAGAGAGAGAGAAACAGACAGACAGACAGAGAAGGGAGGGATGGTGGTGATTGGGTATTGGGTAGGTTGGTAGGTAGGTAGGGCTCCTATTCCACCACCATGGGTGTCATTATTTATTCATTCTTTTATTCATTCAATTAATTCATTGATTCATTCAATTAATTAATTCATTCATTCATTCAGTCAGTCATCTATCCATCCATCCATCCATCCATCCATCCATCCATTCAAATCACTGCTATAAGCTAGTTTCAAAATGATGAGCAATGATGTACTGATTTTGTTGTAGGGATCTGTCCTGCTGGCTACAAGGTGATCAATATTACTGGCGGTGGGAAGGACTGTGAAGCCTGCCCACGTGGAGAGTATCAGCCATCACAACATCAACCCTTGTGTCTGCCGTGTCCTGCTGGGTACACAACACCAACCACAGCTTCAACATCAGACAGCCAGTGTCAAAGTATGTATCGTCTCTGAGAAAACGTTAAAGTTTGTTTTGTTTAACAACACCACTAGAACACATTGACTTATTAATCAGCGGCTGTTGGACGTCAAACGTTTGGTAATTTTAACTTATAGTCTCAGAGATGAAACCTGTTACATATTTCCATTAGTAGTAAGGGATCGTTTATATGTGTTATCCCACAGACAGGATTGCACATACACATATACCATGCAGCCTTTGTTATGTATACCAGTCATGGTGCACTGGCTGAGATGAGAAATAGCCCAGTGGGCCCACTGACAGGGATCAATCCTAAATCGACAGTGCATCAGATGGATGCTTTACCACACTGGGATACGTCACACCTACTCTCTGAAAGACATCTTTAAAAATATGTTTTAAAAGTAGACCCATTGATTTTCTTTCCCTTTCCAAACCAGTGCTTCACAATTGGTATACGAAAGACTGTGGTATGTGATGTACTGTCTGTGGGGAAAGTGCTAACAGAAAAATTGTAGTGGGTTTTATCTGAAGACTACAACAACTGTTTCACATTTAGTAGTTGGTGATTACTTAATCAATATTACTTAGTCACTTTTCTCACCCTTGTTTTGGTTTCTTACACAATAAATATAGCATAGCTCATCATAATTTCACTTGAAATCCATATTTTCTAAAAGGTAAAATTTGTTGATCTGAAAATTTTCTTCAAACACATTCAGGTGCATTAGTAATGTTTAATCAAATAAATTTCAATAGCAATTTTGCATTGGAATTTTTCCAGCATTCTTAAAATGGAAAGTCATGAACCCATTGTATGGTTATTGTAAGGCAATACAAAGTGACGTCATTGAAATACTGATGTCATTAAAATTCAAAATTAGCTATTTTATTAAAATAAAAACTGGTCTTCTAACCTTAACCCCTGTTAAATTTCTATAACAAGCGGATAAGGCTGTTTACAGGTTGGTATTTTGTTATTTGTCATAATTCTGGACAAAATATTAATTTTAAGTTTCAAAAGATGCAAGAAATAAAAAGTACTTTTTGTCAAATATATTATATCGAAATATTACTGCTGGATAGGTTTTATTTACTGTGTACGAAGCCAAAACAAGGGTGCAAAAAGTGACTGTCGTTGACCTTAGTGCTGTCATTAATAAAACAAACTTTAACTTTTACTTTTATTTATTTATTTATTTATTTATATTTGTTTTTGCTTTTACATGCTTCGTACAGAGATGTAATTATTGTTCTGTATGATAGCCACTTTTTTCTTCTTATTTGCATAAAATAATTTTATAATTAGTTGGTCCATAGATGTTCAATCATGCCACTAGGTCCAATAATCAGTCTGATATTTCGTCTCTTTATTGGATTCAATTTGTTTTCACATAAAACAGTTTTCATAAAGTAGATTGAATTTGATGCTGAAAAATTACCTTTCTTTAAGTATTGTTTATTGTTTTTTTGGACATTATCTCAGCTTTTATTTCCAAATGGGCCTCTTGTTACTATATCTCTTTGAAATATTTTTGTTGTTATTCAAACTATGGCTGATATAAAAACAAGTCAGAGCCTATAATTTTGCTACCAAATACTACTGACTGAATCTCTTTAATATCTTTAATAACGCATTCAACACATTTTAACTATGGTTATATCGGCGTCGGACATATGATTATGTCGAGAAAAAAAACCCAGTGGTTAGCTGATGGGGATCGATCCTAGACCGACCGCGCATCAGGCGGGCACTGTACCACTGGGCTATGCTGCCCACTCTTTAATATCTTTATCAAGGAATGTTTAAGTTAGGTGTGATAACTTAACTCCTTTCATCTTTCCATTGTAAATGATTCAATATTTAGCATTTATCTTTATGATTTAAAACAAATTGTGTGTATTGGTTTTTTTTAGTTTTGCCAGTCTGGTGAAGACTTGTTTCTGAATGCTGTGTTGTTTTAATTCTGTTTGTGTGTATTGATTTTAGAATTTTGCCAATCTGGTGAAGAATTGTATCAGGAAGGTGTGCTACTTTAATTCTGTTTGTGTGTATTATTTTTAGAATTTTGCCAGTCTGGTGAAGAACTTGTATCAGGAAGCTGTGTTGTTTGTCAGCGTGGTTATTACAGAGATATCACTGAAGGCTCGTTTCTGCCATGCAAGCCTTGCCCTACAGAATTTATTACCAAACAGACTGGTTCCAAGTCATCAGCAGATTGTACTGTCAGTAAGTTTTATTGTTATCAGTATGCTCTTGTCAAGAGGGGTGGCTCATAGCCCGAGATGGGGTGGGACATAGCTAAGTGGTACGGCGGGTATGTAAAAGGCTGTGGTATGTGCTATCCTGTCTGTGGGATGGTGCATATAAAAGATCCCTTGCTGCTAATCGGAAAGACAGCAGGTTTCCTCTCTCAATATTTGTGTGGTCCTTAACCATATGTCTGATGCCATATAACCATAAATAGCCTGAGAGGTAAAGCACTCGATCGATGTGAAGTTGGTTTGGGATAAAAACCCATTGGTGGGCTCATTGGGCTATTTCTTGTTACAGTCAGTGCACCACAACTGGTATATCAAAGGCTGTGGTATGTGCTATCCTGTCTGTGAGATGGTGCATATAAAAAATCCCTTGCTACTAATGGACAAATGTAGGTTTTCTCTCTTAAACTATATGTCAAAATTACCAAATGTTTGGCATCCACTAGCGGATGATTTATGAATCAATGTGCTCTAGTGATGTTGTTAAACAAAACAAACTTTCTCTTGTCAAGTTAATTTTCGAAGTTACTTTACTTTGGTCAACATCATCTTATCTAGTAAAATTGTTTATATAGTTACTTTTCTAACAGTAACAAAAATGTTAAATAACTTCATTTTTCACACACTACAAGTCAATGGAACTTTGTAGTTGCACTTTTGAATATGAATACATTTCTTGTATTAAAGGGACATACTCTAGTTTTAAAACACTATGGCATATTTGTGACTATTAGTCATTTTTGATAACTGAAATAATACTTTACTTACATTTTATGGTTTAGATTATCGATTTCCATGCATTTGAAGTGTTTTTGGTCATCTTGGGTTTTTTAATGTCACAAACTGGAATTCTCATATTTCTAAAAACGCACGTGCGTCTGAGATGTAACAGTTTTAGTCTATTTTTAGAGGATATTTCACCATTTCAAAGTCACAAACTCATGTTTCATTCAGTTGTAACTTTATCCAAATGTGTTACAAGTTTGTAGATTGATTAAACTTAGAGTTAATTTTCATGAGCTGAAACTAGGGTCTGTCCCTTTAAATCAAAATTAATGGATTTTTCATAAAATAGAACCAGATTAATCATGAACTTTAGATCACTGTGTAACCATGCACATCACTACATCAGATCGTGATAGGAGGAGTAATTATATATGACTGACCAGATCTCACTTTCATAGAGTAAGACCTGTACATAATACAATGAGGCAAAATGGTAACTTTAATGTGGCGCATTGTGGGTGGGTAATCTTCAGAACTTTCTTGTATCACAATTTATTTTCAGTGAACTCTTTTAACATTTTAACTTTTTAAGTTTTTTATTTTCCAGAAAACTGTTCTGCCGGAACGTACCTGGATGAAGCATCCAATACGTGTGTGCCTTGTTCAGTAGGATACTACCAGCCAGACTCTTGGCAGACAGAGTGTGTGCAGTGTCCACCTGGTACTTCTACTAAAGATATTCAGGCTGCCAGTCGAACCGACTGCATATGTATGTACAGTTTATGAAACATCTTTTGTCATTAGTGAAACCTTTCTATTACCATCTATAAACTGTGGCATTTAAAAGCAAGTGGGGATGGGATGTTGCACTTACATGAAATATTATAGAAGGTAGAATTCATTCCCCTTGATGAAACCAAAAGCTTTTTGGGTTTTTTGGGACAAACACCTGCACCTTCACATCTCAGTCTTTCTCTCCTCAATGATGACAGTGTCATGTTTGGAGAGACAAGGACTGAAATGTAGAGGTGGATAGTGAAATATGTAGAAAGGTAGAAGAAGCTTCCAATGTCTTAAAGAAATTAAATTGAATTTAAAAATGAGAAAGGAAAGGAAAGAAAATGTTTTACGGTTATATGGCGTCGGACATATGGTTAAGGACCACACAGATATTGAGAGATGAAACCTGCTGTCATCATTTCATGTGCTACTGGTTTTTTATTAGTAACAAGGGATCATTTATATGCACCATCCCACAGACAGGATAGTACATACCACTGCTTTTGATATTTCAGTCGTGGTGCACTGGTTAGAGCGAGAAATAGCCCAATAGGTCCACTGGCAAGGATCGATCCCAGACTGACCATGCATCAAGCAAATGCTTTACCCTGGGCTACATCCTGCTCCTAAAAAAGAAAGGGGCCAGTGGAATAAAAAATAAAAATACATTTTAAAAAGCTGTATTACGTAATTCTCAGAATAAAAGGCTTAGATGAACGGCCACTTTATGTACTTTAATTATTAGAATTAGGTTGGACCTGTCACCCAGTACAGCTGTGCAAACACATAAGTGCTGTGCACAATCTGTTCACTGTTCACTGTGTGTCATGCAACTGTTCAGTTATTAAATTTTAAAAATTTGATTTCCTGTAGATACTAATCGGTATAATTTATTACTTAATACATATTTATTGCAGTGGTCTGTCCGGCCGGCTCCCAAGTTCAATCAGGAACGTGTGAGCCGTGTCCAGTGGGCTTTTACAAAGACAAGGATAGTTTTCTGCCGTGCTCACCCTGTCTTGGTGAATTCAGAACAGCGACCTCTGGTGCCAAGAGTGCAGACGACTGTAACATAAGTAAGACAAAATAGGCAGTAAAACTTTTGACCCTTTCATCTAGTATCAGTTATACATTTTTTCTTTATTCAAGATATCAGTAAATATATACATGTGCTGAAAAAATGAAGAAATTAATTATGTAATTACATATTCTTTAGTCCTCACCATGATCGCTTGTAATGATATAATTTTGTGCATTTTATCATAGGATAATACTAATATTAGTTAACTGGTGTCGGTGTGTCCTCACATAACCAATGTATCTCTGAGGCTATAACAAACTATTGTAAAAAAAATAAAATCCTGTTTGGGTGTAAATGTTATGTAAAATACTATATTGGTTCAAACTAAATGTGAATGACAATGGTGTACAGTATCTGTAATTACTTTCCAGCGGGATGCTTACCTGGCTCCTACCTGCATGTCAATAGTTCGTGTTTGCCGTGTCCCACTGGGGAGTATCAGCCCAACAAGTGGCAGGATTCCTGTATACCGTGTACCTTGGGCAGCACCACGTCCACTCAAGGCTCCGTTAATGCCAGTCAGTGTGTTGGTAAGTCTCTTATAGTCTGGTAATGTGCTCTAGTGGTGTCATTAAACAAAACAAATAATCTTATAGTCTAGTAGTATTGCTTTTTGTTAGTTTTTTGTTGTGGTGGGGTTGGATGTTTTATTTATGGGGGATGTTTTGTTTTTTTTAAACTTGGTTTATAGTTGCACCCGTGGGTGTTCATTACATCAAAGGTTTAGGTAGGCAAGACCTTTAATTCTGCAGAATTCTTGTCCTCATTTTAAGCCACCCATCATAAATGTTACATGAAAGACACATGCAGTGGAATGTAACATCCAGACTGACTTAATATTCTATGATATTTGTTGGGATAATTGGAGTATTTCTTTTTATCTTTTTTCAACTTGTGTCTAGACTAACAATAAAACTTAATTTCAAACTTTCCGCTGTTACATGGTTTACTGTACTTCATTTGTGACTAAAAGACCAAATGTTATCCTACAATAAATCTAAAAAATTAGGTCATAACATCAAATGGGATGTCTGTATGTAAAACAAAATTGTTCAAAATTGATTTACATGTATTTTAACTAAATGAGTTGTGTTGTTTGTAATTATAAAAATTGTCATTTTCCAAAATAGTTTTATTTTTGTATAAAATTGCTTCGCTATGCTACATCATTATATTCACACCAGCAGTGACTAACAATAACATCTATTTCAGTGATCTGTGATGACGGTTTGGGTTACAATGCTGCCACTGATTCCTGTAAGGCGTGTGATGTCGGGTTCTATCGTAACAAGACTACAGATGGACCACTTTGTAAACCCTGTCCTGTAGACAAGATATCTAAACTCAGAGCTGTCAACTTGGCTGACTGTGACATAGGTAATATAGTTACATTTCACCTTGCCCTGACCTCTGACCTATTGCACTTTACCTCTGTCTAAATGGATTGGTCCGAACATCCTAATAGCTGACTGGCTAAAAATCTTCCATAATACCCATCACCTGATACCCTCTTTCTCCCCCGCCTGCTACCGATCTCGATCGGACTGCTGGTGCTCCCTTGCACCTGCCAGTGCGGGCGTTCCTCCTTCCCCTCCCCACGACTTTCTGTCTTGAACGGAAGAGCTTGCTTCACAAGCTCTTGCACCCATGACAGGAGTGCGCTACAACAGCTTGCTCTGAATGTGCACATTAAACCCTATGACCTGACCTGACCCTCTTTCTACCCTGCCTTCTACCGACTTTGTTGGGCTGCTGGTGATCCCTTGCACTTGCCAGTGCAGACGGTCCCTCCTCTCCCACCCCCACCTTGCCTGTCCTGGACGGACCCAAACCAGGTGTGTGCTACAACAGCTTGTTCTGAATGTGCACGTAAAATCCTATGACATGACATGACATGACCCTCTTTCTTGGCCTGGGTGATTTCATGATTAGGCCATCGGACATTTAGCTGGTAGGTACAGGGTTCGCAGCCGAATTCTGGCTCCAACCCAGAACATGTTTTAACAACTCACTGGGTAGGTGTAAGACCACTACACCCTCTTTTGTCCTCACTAACAACTAACCCACTGTCCTGGACAGACAGCCCAGATAGCTGAGATGTGTGCCCAGGACAGCATGTTTGAACCTTAGTTGGATATAAGCACGAAAAATAAGTTGAAATGAAAATGAACCCTCTTCCTCACCTTGCTTATTACCAACCCCATTTGGACTTCCTGTGCTCCCACCTGCCAATGTGGGTGAACCTACCTTCTCCCTACACACTTGTTTTGTGTCATGGATGGAAGCCAACACTTGCACCGATGACAGGCATGTGCTACACCATCTTGCTCTGAAAATGCAAGTAAAACCTCTTAACCTAACCTAATCCTCTTCCTCGTTTGTCCTGAGTGGCATTGGGAGGAAGATGGAGTGGGGAGACCAGGTTGAACAACCCCTGAGGTCAGGCTAAATATTTAATAAAAGAGAAAATTATCCAAGTTTTCTTCAATTCTTTTGAACTTAGCCTAACCTCTAACCTATTACAGCATTAAACAGTTGGCATTGGGATGACAATCTGATGATGCCAAACGAAAACCAACCTGATTATAGCAACAAGTCCATCTTCAACAGGCTCTACCAATAATACATCAGCTCTGTCATTATGAAAGATTATATTATCACAGAAACTACCAACCATAACTTTAGACACTATCTTCTAAAAACAAGTACTGATATTGATTGATTTTAATTAAGGGACTAGCTAAATATGTCAGCTCTGTCATTATGAAAGATTATATTACTGCAGTAACTACCAACCATAATTTTAGACAATATCATTTAAAAACAAGTACGGTACTGATATTGATTAATTTTAATCAAGGGATATACTAGATAATCAGGGCCGTACCCTGACCAAAATCCATGGGGGGGCACTAAATTTTATAAATAATTTTTAACATACTATAAAGATTAAACCTTGACCTTAACATATTAAAAAAAACAAAAAACTGAGATTCTCAGGGGGGGCAACTGCCCCCCCTGCCCCCCGGAGGGTACGGCCCTGATAATTATGTCAGCTTTGTCATTATGAAAGATTATAGTATCACAGAAACTACCAACCATAACTTTAGACACTATCTTCTAAAAACAAGTACTGATATTGATTGATTTTAATTAAGGGACTAGATATGTCAGCTCTGTCATTATGGAAGATTATAGTATCACAGAAACTACCAACCATACCTTTAGACACTATCTTCTAAAAACAAGTACTGATATTGATTGATTTTAATCAAGGGACATACTAAATATGTCAGCTCTGTCATTATGAAAGATTATATTACTGCAGTAACTACCAACCATAATTTTAGACAATATCATTTAAAAACAAGTACGGTACTGATATTGATTAATTTTAATCAAGGGATATACTAGATAATTATGTCAGCTTTGTCATTATGGAAGATTATAGTATCACAGAAACTACCAACCATAACTTTAGACACTATCTTCTAAAAACAAGTACTGATATTGATTGATTTTAATTAAGGGACTAGATATGTCAGCTCTGTCATTATGAAAGATTATAGTATCACAGAAACTACCATCCATAACTTTAGACACTATCTTCTAAAAACAAGTACTGATATTGATTGATTTTAATTCAACTTTGACACTGACATGTAAATTGTGAGTGTTACTTTCTGTTACTCTACAGGCTACAAATGTAGAACAATTCTGTGCTGCCACAAATCCTATAGGATTATGAGATGGAATACCAAAATATCTGTACTACATAATTTTTATGATTCTTGCAATAAAAACCACCCCAAAACCCAAATTCCATGCCTGCATTCTATGTTGCATGCTATAGAAAATGATGTGTTGTTTCAGCAAACTGCACTCATCCTGGTCAGTACCGAAACAGTATGACAAACAGGTGTGAAGACTGCCCTATAGGATCGTACCAGAATCAGAAGTGGATGGAGCAGTGTGTGTCCTGTCAGAAAGGATTCACCACCAAGATCACCGCTGCTACATCTTCAAGTGACTGTTACCGTACGTGTGGATGGTTTTCATAATGTAATTTAAACCATAATGCAATGTGCAAAGGGGTTTTTGGGGGTCGAATCCCCTGTGCTCAATAAATTTTTCTTCTTCTTTTTTAAATACATTTTTTCAATCTAGACTCCCTGCTACAATTCTTGCACATTTCCTGTATAGCGTTATTATTGACAGTCATTGTGGAAATAAAGAGTGTAGATTTATATTCTTGAATGATGTTACCCAGTTTGTATGGCATTGCCATGATTTTAAAGTATCAGAAGACCCTTTGGTTTGTTTCCATCGAACCAGTGCTGCACAGCCAATTTATCAAAGGTTGTGGCATGTGCTGTCTTGTCTGTGGGATCATGCATTTAGAAGATCTCTTGCTACTAATGGAAAAATTTAGTGGGTTTCCACTCTTAAGACTGTGTCAAAATTGCCAAATGTTTGACATCCAGTGGAGAATGATTAATAATCAATGTGCTCTAGTGGTGTCTTTAAACAAAAAAAATTTTATATGGGTTCTTTCTTAATGTTAGATGTGTATTCTCCCTTTTTGTTAATCTAATACCTCAAAATGAAAAGTTATTGCCATAAATGTATCTGCCATTTATCATGTGGTGAAGAATAACTTGAATGATTGTCAATAAATCCCACTATTTGTCATATTTATTACTAGTCATTGTGATATTCTATTATTGAATATGATTACTGTCTTTCCCAGGTGACTGTCCTTCAGGTCAACAGGTCAACGAACTGACCAACGTCTGCACAGCTTGTCTTAAAGGAACCTTCAGGAAGAGGCTTTCCACGTGGACCTGTCAGCCCTGTCCATCAAAATTTACAACCAATGGGACAGGAGCTATCGATGAAAGCCACTGCATGATGGGTACTTGCTTTGTTTAACTTCCTGTTGTATCTTTTGTTTTCTGTCTTAAGTAGAAGGCCAATTATTTCTCAATCTTCAGCTGTCCACCTATGGTTTAAAAATAAAGAAAAATATAGGTATTTTTAGTCTCAAGGAAATTACAAAAGGGTCATAATTATAAAGAGCACTCATTTTAAATATTTTTAGTTAAATGTTTGTGTTACTTTCATCATAATGCACATAAACTGCATGATTTTGGACAATGTTCACACCCATACACACCACACAAGCATGGGAGTTGGTGGATATCACACATATATTTATGGAAACTTTGCTCATCAAAGCTTACAAAGACCCTTATTTCAATAAATGCTTAGCTATTAAAGTTTTCACAAAATCAGGTTGTTTGAAAATTACCCAAATAGATCATGCCCGCCCCACTTTTGTCACAAGGAAAACCGGTGTATGAATACCAAGCCTCATTACAGCTAAACCATTTACACTGCTGGTGGAAAAACCATTGCCATTTTTAAAAATAACTCCTGAGCTATTTCTAAGTTTACAAATTTACTTATTAGTCAAAATAATTAGCCTTCAAACATGAATCTGTGCAAAACAAACAAGCGAAATCTTTGTGCAGCTGAGTACACAAGGGAGCCAATTGTATTCTGCTACCTTAGGGTTATTCCAGAATTAATAACATGGGACAGCTGGTGGCCATTTTATCTCTCCTTTATGAAATTACATTGCCACAATGGTATCACGAGAAAAGATTACATGGTATTCCAAAAAGGATTCTCTATTCTAGATCCTAATATTAAACGTTTACAGTGTTAAAATTATGTCACATCTTTATTTTTATGTACAGGTATCTGTGATATAAAGTATTATATTTCTTTGTCTAATGTGTCTTTTAAAAAAAAATGACTACATCTACGAATGTTTATCTTACTGTATGTTTAAAAAGAAAACGTATTAAAGATTAACTTTTCTAAAACATGTATTGAGATGAAAATTTAACTGACTTGATAGATTTTTGTTTTAAAAGCCTGAATAGAATAATAATAAATAATAATGAAAAACAATTGAATGAATGGTTGGATTACAGCAAATCCACATGAGGAAATGAATGTTGTTGGATTTTTAATAAATGGTCTTTACTAGCAAACATTTATATACTTTTTTTTAAATTTGGACTCAATAGAGCGGGTTATTTCTTTTTACACTGTTTCCCAAGCTCATAATATTTATTTGTATTTCTTGCAGCTCTTTGTGATGTGGGTAATGGCTACAACACACAGTCGAAAACCTGCGAACCCTGTCCTATCGGAACCTACCAGAATACAAAGAATGAGCCCAGTTGTCTCCCCTGTCCAAATAACATGACCACGCTTTCTGTAGGAACAATCAATCCATCAGACTGCACTTGTAAGTTTTAGAAGAATTTTTTTTATATAGAGTGTGATGTTTACAAATTTGTTGTTAAAAAGTATATGAGCATTATTGAACAATCATAATACTGAATTTTACTCTAAATTTTAATTTTAGCTATCTGTGACATTTGTATTTTTTTTGTGTTTTAATTTACCTTTTGAATTTTAATACTGATGTTATTCGTCACTTCATGTTTGCATTTACCATAGTTTGACACTCAATAGCTGATGTATTTTCCTACTGGGGTGTCATTAAACATTCATTCATTCATTCATTCATTCATTCAGCGGGCAGCTTAGCCCAGTGGTACAGTGCCCGCCTGATGCGCGGTCGGTCTAGGATCGATCCTCGTCAGCTAACCACTGGGTTTTTTCTGACGCCGATACAACCGTACTTATAATGTGTTGAGTGCGTCGTTAAAAAAAATAAAATAAAATAAAAATAAATAAAAAAATATTTCATTCATTCATTCATTCATTCATTCAAGGGCAGGAGATAGCTCAGTGGTAAAGCATTCTCTTGATGTGTGGTCAGTTTGGTATTGATCCCCTTTAGTGGGCTCATTGGGGTATTTCTAGTTCTAGCCAGTGCACCACAACTGGTATATCATAGGCTGTGGTATGTGCTATCCTGTCTGTGGGATGGTGCATATATAAAAGATCCCTTTTCACTAATGAACAACCGGCCTCGGTGGCCTAGCAGTTAAGTCGCCGGAGAACAGGCTGGTAGGTACTGGGTTCGCAGCCCGGTACCGGCTCCCACCCAGAGCGAGTTTTTAAGGACTCATTGGGT